>QNUK01000545.1:129293-149293 GCA_013621035.1 Clarias magur | reverse complement strand
CAGCGTTAATCAAAACCTGAAATCCTAAAACCCAAACCATGATCAAGAAGCAACTTAGCTGCAGTACCAGCTCCTGCCACTGGGGGCAGCGTGAGCACCTGTAAACCAGCACACAGTCTCAGGATCCAGGGATCCAAATGGAACCTTT
Source organism: Clarias magur (assembly GCA_013621035.1). Lineage (NCBI taxonomy): Eukaryota > Metazoa > Chordata > Actinopteri > Siluriformes > Clariidae > Clarias > Clarias magur. The sequence continues at coordinate 149,145 of QNUK01000545.1, read as the reverse complement.
TCAGATGTTCCCAATTGGACAAACCAAAACGGTACACGCATGAGCTGGTCATCTTTAAGAATATAATTAAGAGTTTATTTATGGGGATTAATATAAAAATATGTGATGTCATGTAATTATTATTAAAACAGCCTTGTTCATCCTCATCATGTGGTATGTATTAAACTTAAAAATGACCATTAGCTATAATTCCCATGACTAAAAAATGTAGATAATCATTCCCATCCTTATCTAGATTTAGCTTGATTGCAGGCAGTGTGGGTGTGTTTACTTTTGCATTACCTGCAACATGCAAAAACCTGAGATTCAAAATCTTTCAAATCTTTCAATCAGCCTGCATTATCTTATCTTGTCATGTGGATCTTTGTCCAAAATTCGAGGACACACTAAAATCTCAGGTAGTCGGTAAATTCTAGCGAAAATCACTATAAATGTAAGTCTTGCACCAAAATCACTTTAAAAAATAGAAAATCTTTCTTTAGTGATGGACAATAATGAATTAACCATAATCTGTTACTGCACTTAAGTACCTTTAAAAAAAGTACCTTTACCTTGTACATTTTGAAGGACTTTGTACTTTAACATCACTACATTCCTAAGTACAATATCGTACTTCCTACTCCACTACATTATGTCATGCCTGTCCTCCATTTTTAGTTAAGTGGCAAATATTTAGCTCTTTCAAACACAAGCCATTTTTATTCAGGAAAATGATAGAGAAGCAGTAATATTCCCCCTGAAGACTTTATATAAAATTAAGATCTTTTGCCCCACGATGCACTTTTACTCAAGAACAGGTTTTGTGTACTTCATCCCCTTCATTTTATAATTAAGCATAAACTGTCCTCAGATATAGAACAGCTTTCTAAATACCCTTTGGGAATCAGAAGTCTTTAGTTTATAGTTGCACCGTCAGAGGTATCACTTACAATGCACATCTTAATAAACCATTAGAAGACAAAAGCATTCCCAATGATCTCTCTCTCTCTCTCTCTCTCTCTCTCTCTCTCACCACATGCAAATCCCTCTCTGCTGCTGAGGAAGGTCCTGCATGTCTAGCCTACGCTTTGCTGTGTCCCCTTCTGTGTGTCCTCACCACCATCATGAAGGATCCAAATCCATCTACATCTGAATTTTTACTTTTTGCAGGTGAAAGTGTCATATACAATAATTTACCTAAACTGTCTAATTAATCTAATATATAATATAATAATGATAATAATATATAATATAATAATGTAAAATATGTTTTTTTTATACTACAGTTTTTCCTAATTATCCACAAACAATGTGGGTGTGTTTACTTTTAAATCACTGGTATGCAAAAATGCTTTGCCCAGAGTAAACAAAGCAGGAGTGGGAGGCGGCCTTAAGTTAAAGCATGGGACGTTAACGACAACGTAGAAAGCAGAGATGATCGGCTTGTATGAACAGGTCTTTAATTCAGGGTTGGTCACGACTGAAGTAGTGTGCTTGGGAAGTGATCTGGAAAAGAGACGTTTCTGCTCTAAAGGTCAAATCGGGAAATAAAAAAAAACATAATGAAATGAACGTAAAGTAAAAATATTAATTTTAAAACGATATTAAGATGCTTTTAAGCGTCAGAACAGCATTCAACATTAATACTACATCATGTAATTTTCCTAAACTGCAAGGAATAATAAAGTCAGAGGGGTGCGGTTTACTTCAAAGAGGTGCAGGGTGTGGGGGTACTTTACTGTGGTGTGTGGGGGAGGTAGTTTACAGAGGTGTGGGATTTACTTACAAAGGGATGGGGGTTAGTTTACAGAAATGCAGGTGGTTAAGGAGTTGCAGGTGGTTACTTTACAGAGGTGTTGGGTTACTTTACAGAGGTGTTGGGTTACTTTACAGAGGTGTTGGGTTACTTTACAGAGGGGTGGTGGTTATTTTACAGAGGGGTGGTGGTTACTTTACAGAGGGGTGGTGGTTACTTTACAGAGGTGTTTGGTTACTTTACAGAGGTGTTGGGTTACTTTACAGAGGTGTTGGGTTACTTTACAGAGGGGTGGTGGTTACTTTACAGAGGTGTGGGGTTACTTTACAGAGGGGGGTTGTGGTTGGGTTACTTTACAGAGGTGTTGGGTTACTTTACAGAGGTGTTTGGTTACTTTACAGAGGTGTGGGGTTACTTTACAGAGGTGTGGGGTACTTTACAGAGGGGTGGTTGTTACTTTACAGAGGTGTTTGGTTACTTTACAGAGGTGTTGGGTTACTTTACAGAGGTGTTTGGTTACTTTACAGAGGTGTGGGGTTACTTTACAGAGGTGTGGGGTTACTTTACAGAGGTGTTTGGTTACTTTACAGAGGTGTGGGGTTACTTTACAGAGGTGTTTGGTTACTTTACAGAGGTGTTTGGTTACTTTACAGAGGTGTTGGGTTACTTTACAGAGGTGTTTGGTTACTTTACAGAGGTGTGGGGTTACTTTACAGAGGTGTTTGGTTACTTTACAGAGGGGTTTGGTTACTTTACAGAGGTGTGGGGTTACTTTACAGAGGTGTTGGGTTACTTTACAGAGGGGTGCTGGTTACTTTACAGAGGTGTGGGGTTACTTTACAGAGGTGTGTTACTTTACAGAGGTGGGTTACTTTACAGAGGGGTGCTGGTTACTTTACAGAGGTGTGGGGTTACTTTACAGAGGTGTTGGGTTACTTTACAGAGGGGTGCTGGTTACTTTACAGAGGTGTGGGGTTACTTTACAGAGGTGTTGGGTTACTTTACAGAGGGGTGCTGGTTACTTTACAGAGGTGTGGGGTTACTTTACAGAGGTGTTGGGTTACTTTACAGAGGGGTGCTGGTTACTTTACAGAGGTGTGGGGTTACTTTACAGAGGTGTTGGGTTACTTTACAGAGGGGTGCTGGTTACTTTACAGAGGTGTGGGGTTACTTTACAGAGGTGTTGGGTTACTTTACAGAGGGGTGCTGGTTACTTTACAGAGGTGTGGGGTTACTTTACAGAGGTGTTGGGTTACTTTACAGAGGGGTGCTGGTTACTTTACAGAGGTGTGGGGTTACTTTACAGAGGTGTTGGGTTACTTTACAGAGGGGTGCTGGTTACTTTACAGAGGTGTGGGGTTACTTTACAGAGGTGTTTAGTTACTTTACAGAGGGGTGGTGGTTACTTTACAGAGGTGTTGGGTTACTTTACAGAGGGGTGCTGGTTACTTTACAGAGGTGTGGGGTTACTTTACAGAGGTGTTTAGTTACTTTACAGAGGGGTGGTGGTTACTTTACAGAGGGGTGGTGGTTACTTTACAGAGGGGTGGGGTTACTTTACAGAGGGGTGGTGGTTACTTTACAGAGGGGTGGTGGTTACTTTACAGAGGGGTGGTGGTTACTTTACAGAGGGGTGGTGGTTACTTTACAGAGGGGTGGTGGTACGTTTACAGAGGTGCGGTGGTTACAGAGGTGTGGTGGTTAGTCATTACACTCACCTTTCCAGGTCGAGGGTTCAGTTTGCCGTGTTCCTTCTCTTTCGTGAGCTGCAGAAGGAATATTTAGAGCCAGATTTAGAGACTTTACACACAAACCTGACAAATACCATCTTCACACTGTGTAAATATACTTTTATCTGACTCAGTGAAGGAGCATACATTTGTAACCTCATTCATGTAACTTAAAGAAAGTGTAATACACCATTAAATGTGTGTTTTATGTATTATTATGTTTTGTGCACAAGTACAACCTCGCCTCCCCCAACACACACACACACACACACACACACACACACACACACACACCTTACTCTGAACCTTTCCATATCATGTTCTGCCATAACATGGAACTGAAATGGATTTTACTTGGACTTTATATCATTAATCTGAAAAAAAAATGCACCATAATACTGAAGGGAATGGAGTGCACATGTGCTCACAATGTGCCAAGCCCAGAAAGTTTCATTTAGATCTCAACAAACCTCAGAAGAGTTTTCAAGTATTTACTGAGACTTAAACATATTTTTGGAAAAATTACACACGTCTCAGCCACATTCGTGCCATGTCCAGGCTTTTGGACGCCCTGTGGTCACATCTTTAAATGCTTACTGTACACTCACTGTTTGACACAGTATATGGATGACTAATGCCCGTGTGTCTGTGTACAGTACGTGTGTGCATGTGTTTGATTTAATAAGGAGAGGCTGTGTGTTCTCTAACCCGTGGTTACGAAAGCAGGAGTGAGGGCTAGAACTCAGAAACTATACACCACCTGCCTCTTTGATTAGAGCGCGTTTCTGATCTCCAAACATACAACATTGGCAATCACATGACGTCTGGATTGCAAGCTGGTAAAACTGGGTTTTCTTAAAGCTCACAGAAAGACTTAAACAGAAGCTGTGGAAGAATTCCACACATATAAATCATTCTACAGCACATTTACTGATGGGCCCTGATACAACACCATTAAAATGAGCCACACTTATGAAAAAATATTGAGTTTAAGGCCTCTGTCAAACTGAGCCATGCAAAAAACAGTAAACAAAGTAAGGAATGCAGTACACTGTAAACCCTAATGCTCGACGTAATTAAACATATTGAGTACTGTTAAATAATTACAATTAGTTCAGATTAATAGACCTGGTGGAAGGGCGTCTGGTGTAAAACCTGTGCCGAGCACCTGTGTGGACCGGATCGTCTGCTGTGGCGACCCAGCACCGGGAGCAGCCGAAACACCAACGACAGTTTATTTGATCAGTAACAAAAAAAAAAAAAAAGGCGACTCAATAATGCAAGTATAGAACAATTAATATGAATGAGTACAACAAACTCAAAAACTAATAGTTCTGTTTACTTACAATTGGAAACGTCATTACTTAAATCAATTACTGATTGAGTTTTGCCAACTTATTCGGGTTTACAGTGTAGATGTGCCCTTCATAATGATGTAGTAACGATGGCATTCAACAGTTAGTGGTGTAGGTGTAACTAACGCCTCTTAGGGACTTTATCGACGTACTCCCAGCATGGTGCAGATGGGAAACATTGAATGCTGATCTGACTGAGGGGTCATTGGGGCGTCACTGCATTGGTGAGTTCTCACAGCGCTCTCTTCACACTTGGTCCATGCCACGCTGTAGAAGACCACATTAAGTTCAAATGATGTTCTTCTGGTACTTCCCACATTTCTGTTGCGCATGCAGCATTTTATCAGTGCCACTACTTTACATGCAGAGAATTTAGTATAAATACTGAAGCCACTTCCTCACTTCATGATGAAAAGCCCTGCGCGTGTTGCAGTACTTATACCAACCGCGCCCGTGAAAGAATTGTGAATGGCGCGTTCAGTATGAACTTGATAAATGCATGTTTTTACATTTTGACCCTGCTCCCGCTGTGTTCTTCGATACTTAGAAGGAACTTTATTGTCTTCATGATTGTGTGCAAGGCCTCTTTGCCCTCAAAATGATTATCTCACAAGGACACTTTTTTTGGTCTATTTGAATACTAGCAAATTTTGATTTGCTTTAAAAAAAACTTTAAAAAATAATGGTATTTGCAAGTCAGTAATTAATTCATTCATTTGTCTTCTACAGCGCTTGTCCTCTATACAGGGCCATGAGAGGCCCTGAAGCCTATTCCAGTAGACTGAGGGCACGAGGCGGTGTAGTCCCTGAACAGGGTGCCAATCCATGGGAGAACATGCAAACTCCATGCACACAGAACCCGAGGCGGGAACAGAACCCGGACCCTGGAGGTGTGACGCGACAGTGCTAACCACTACGCCATAAAATAAATAAATAAATAAATAAATAAATAGCATATTGTGGCAGAATAAATAAAAAGCAGATTGTTTTTCTGTTGAAAAATTTCAAGGTAATGAGTATAACGTTAAATTTTTTAAAGCTAATAATCCTTAATCCTTAAAGCTGCTTTGCGACAATGATAATTGTTAAAAGCGCTATACAAATAAAATTGAAATAAATCGAATTAACCAGAAACTTGAACAACCCCTTTTCTAAAAGAGAACACTCACAAAAAAATACATTTTTATAAATTACAAACATAGTGTTTCCCTCTTCAGAGGCTGGGAATTGTTACAGAACCGTTACAGAACCGTTACAGAACTCTTACAGAACCCTTACCGAACTCTTACCGAACCCTTACAGAACTCTTACAGAACCGTTACAGAACTCTTACAGAACCCTTACAGAACCGTTACAGAACCCTTACAGAACTCTTACAGAACCGTTACAGAACCCTTACAGAACCCTTACAGAACCGTTACAGAACCGTTACAGAACCCTTACAGAACTCTTACAGAACCCTTACAGAACTCTTACAGAACCGTTACAGAACCCTTACAGAACTCTTACAGAACCCTTACAGAACCCTTGACGAGCTCTTTTCCCAAGTCTGCTCTCCCTGTGTTATTTTTCTCCGTGTGAAACACAGAGGCATGTCTGAATGCATTTAGCTGATATTATCCAGTGATTTGCAGTACATCAGGCTTTTCACATCAGCGGTGTTTTTCAGGACAATGTTTTTGTTCTTTGCTTCTCCTGCTGGTTTTCACACAACAGGGCCGAAATGTCGTTGCTCATCCCTTCGAGCGAAACGCTTCACCCTAAACAGCTTTGTACCCGATTAGATTCTGCTTCACTTGCAATTAGCTCTGGATAGAAACGCCTGCCAAACGAATGAGTGTAGTGTGTGTGTGACGAGTGTGAACTGAGCTGATCCCCGTGACTCCTAACAGCAGCAGTGCTTCAGGACTACAGGTGACTACTGAGCCGAGTTTATTTTCCCCTAACAGCACTTTCTGGGATTCATTTATAATTACAGGTAATGTCCATGAAGTAAGATCCGCTTCTCACTAAAGTTATAGCAGCTATCAACACTATAAGCGTTTACACTATATAAACACTATATTCCTTCTCTCCTTATTCTCTTTCTTCAAGTTAATAAGACAAACACGCAGTTCGTCATGTTCCTGAAAAACCATGAAGATGTGCAGAACGTTAAAGCTGCAGCTTTACCTCTGACTGTTACACAGCTCTGACACTGGAGACTCCTTCCACCGATGTTATGTAACATACAATCTCCTTAAAGAAAACTTCATGCTGATGTTTACGTTCCCTTGCATGAGCTGTTGCTATAGAAACGATAATCGCATTAGAGCTGTAAACCTGCGTCAACTGTTATAGAGAATTAATCATCACCGTAAGACCAATCAACATCCAGAACATTATTAAAAAGACACACACACACACACACACACATTATCATTACGGAACTGCTTTATGTCTGTGCTACATATATGATCTTTACACACACACACACACACACACACACACACACACACACACACACAGAGCGTGGAGGTGAACGGAGCCCGAGGGGAGGAACATGCCGACTGTGCACAGACTTGCGTGTAATGATTTTTAATAATTTTTCACTTGGTTCATTCCATCAGGTTTTATATAAATAACACCACACGCCTGGGTGTGTGTTCTAGCACGACCAGACACACGGCCCGTCTCGATTATTATATTACACTGAAGAAAACGACAACCATTAATAAAAAAATATATAATTCCTCCTTAAATCTCCTTTACACAAGTTTCCAGTATGTGACTATAAACATTACACACACGCAAACACACACTACGGAAATTCTCCAGAAACCTTCAGACTCGTTCGCTTCTCTGTCAAACCAGTTTGTTTGTTGATTATTAGCATTCCTGGGCAAGATAAATTACACGTGAAATAAAACTGAAAATATGACCCGCAGAACTGCACTAGAACACAAACTGTTGGCAAACGAACCCTGCGATGAGTGAGCGCTGAGTCTGTGAACATACTGTACCTGAGAATGCAAAACATCTGAAAAATATTTCCTTCCGTCCATAACTTCTTAAAAGAGCTAAGACGAGCTAAATTAGCTACAGTAGCTTATGAAGTAACTTGCTCATGAACTAGCTCACGAGTCCGAGTCTAAATTTACGTCCTTCGCTTTCTCAATTTTTGAGAGTCAAATTATGTTCAAAATAGGTTTCAGTGTTACCATGGCAACCAGCAGTTCATCGCTGAGATGCGGAGCTAGCTAACCAAATTAGCATGCAAGTTCTCTTGGTTTTAATGGCATCACCAACCAAGCTCACGTGTAACCCAACCCTCAATTTCGCTATAAAAATATGTCATTCTAAAAATGATAGATTTTATGCACTGGTTCATTTATCTGCATAAAATTTAAATTTCTATTTGTTCTTGTTTGCTATTTTTCTTTTTACAAAATCTTTTTTTAAATTTTTTTATTAGAAGTAGTAATAATTATTACAAAATGCTTTTCTTTCAAATAATTTCTAATAATAGTAGAAAATGTATTTGTCATCATGGGACTCGCAAAACTTCTCATGTTTGTCACGTCACGGGATGTTTGGTTCAAAAAAGCCAAATCAATGAACACCCATCTGCTGATAAGGAGGGAGAAGAATGTTTACGTCACACCTCGAGCTGAACGCAACCAGGTGATAATAATGTTTTATGATGACATGTTAGCGCATGGCACAAGAATTTATAAATGACAGCATGCAAAAAAAAAAAAAAGTAGTAATCAGAAAAGTGTGCCTGAATTACCGCCAATATCAGTTCTGACCTCAGGGTATGTTTATATCCCTTATTGTACATCCATATCTCACCTGCGAGGAAGCAGAGCCATGAGCAAGAGGTTCCTCATGCTAATAAAGAACTAAACTGTTCAAGCAGGAAAAACTGTGCATGTTTGTTTGAAGAACTCTTAAAACACGTTCCACGTTACGATGCAGGCGTCTAGCTAGCGCTGTGAGAGACAGGACGACACGAGAGCCAGTGCGCTTTAGGAGAAAAGGAGAAATGTGAATACTGCATGAGGTGTGCAGTAATGGATACGAGTCTCTGAGCCTCCATTGTAATGCTCTGTCTCTGAGGTGTTCTGTTCTCTGTGACCTTTCACTGCCTGTGCTCTACAGTTTCACTGCAGCACCTTGTTTTAGAGGAAAAGGAAAGTCCCAAAACATCCCTTCTCAAAATTCTACACAGTTAGACGATACCCTGTGACTCATGAACTGTAAAACACGCACTGATCTGCTTCCAAAAAATCAATTAGTGCCACACTTTGCAACAGCTTCATTGGCATCGCTAATATCTTAAATTTCAATCACTACTTACATAGGCATCTGGGAATGCTTTGTACTTGACCAGTAGGTTCCTGTCCAGTCCAGTCTCCTGGGTGAAGCCGAAATTGTTTTCAAAGCCATTATGGACAGGCGAGCCGATGCTGAGGCTGCGTTGCAGGCTTGGGGGTTTAAACGATGATTCTGGTGAAGGGCTGTGCAACACTGAAGGTGTGCTGCTGGAGGTAGGACTCTCAGAAGTGGGACTGTGGATGACCAGAGGGCTCTTGCTCATACGAGACGACTCAATCACTCCTGGAAGGGAGCTTGGGGGTGACGTGAGGAAGGTCAGATCATGAGTGGACCCTGATAACACCAGCGAGTCCGGTGCTTTGGAAAGCTTGCTGAGGTAGTCGTTTCCGGAGCTAACCTCAGGCAACGAGGCCGCTCGGAAGAGAGACCGCTTGCCGCTTTCATCCTTCTGTTCGGAACGATAATTGGAAAACAGCAGGCTGCTGTCCAGGCGTGAGCTTCCAATAAAACCGTTAGCTTGAGTTCCCTCATCCAGGTTGAGGTTTGGAAGCGAGCTCTTGCGCATGACGATGCTACTGAGAGCCGAAGCTCTTTGCGGTAAGGTAACAGAGCGTCCCTGAGGATCCTGACCCTGCTGCTCCCTTAGCATGCTCATCATTGTCAGAGGAGAAAACATATCTTTTGGAGTGGTCCAGCTGAACCCCAGATCTGGCGGCAGGCTGTTGTGAGGCTCGGCTGGTCCTGGAGACGTCGGATGGGAGGTTTTGAAATCCTCGAATGCAGCAGTGCTGGTGGCATCTTCAACGATCGGTGGCAGAGACAAGAAAGGCAGGCTGGAGCCGCGTTGGGGCCGGTGTCGAACGGGAGGCGCCATGTTTTTCAGGGTGTCCACCAGGGTGTCTATTTCATGTGGAGAACTGACTGTTGGGGGTTCTGGATCGGTGTCACTTGAGGAAAGGTCCACACGAGTCGCCTTAAAGATGCCGGAGAAGAATCCGTCTGTCTCGTCGGTGCTGTAATCCGAGTCTGTGTTTGTTATTCCTCTGTCACTTTTCACCTCACTCTCTTCAGCAAGCCCCTCCCAGCTCCTCCCACCTGTCTCGCTCGCGCTGTTAACCTGGACTTCGCTCTTTGCATTCCACCAGGTAGAGTTCCCAGGACTACCAGCAGCTGTGTCCAAGGATACGGCAGAGGGGAGGGGTTCCCACTCTTGTTCAGAAGAGAAAGAGAGGGAGGAGTGTACGTTTGGTTCATACTCGGAGCTGCTGGAGAATGAGGAATACAGGTGTGTGCCACCTGACACCTCGTTCTCAGATCTGGCTGTTAAAGATCTCGATTCGAAATCATGGTACTCGTTGTGCCTCGGGTTCCATTCTTCAAATCTGGTTCTACCGTCCACGGTGTCACTCGTAATCCCATTTTTGAATTCATCTCCAAAACCTTCATGAAGCTCGGAGCTGTTTGTGGCGCTGCTGTCTCTCACCAGGGACACCTTGTGCACTTTTTTGCTTTCTTCCCGTTCTTTCTGAGACACTTTGGGCCGCAGAGTGAACGTGGTGCTCAGCACCCCAACATGAGACGCACTCATGTCTGTATCCGATTCAGGACAAGTTTCTACGGGAATCTCAGCGTCAGACTCTTCAATTACTGTGCTGAGCGGAGAGAAGGCATGAGGGAGCCTAGGACAGGAGGGGGAAAAAAAAACACAAGACGTGTTAATACCAGAAAGGTCTCCAAGACACATCGAATAACCAGGCCAAAAGACTGACAATTGAGAATTGCTTAGTATTCAGTTCAGCCATGTTTTTCTTTAATGCACTTGAGATGGCGTGAGTTCCATAAGTTTCTCCAAAACCTGAGTTCATATGGATCGACAGGTTTTGGACAACCTTGTGGAAAACATTTTCTTTTTCTTTTTTGCAAAAGCCTAAAACTTTCTTTATTTCCACTTTAACACAAATGAAATTATTACTGGGTTTTGTGTATTTCCTGTCTACACTACACGTTTGGGAATTTTATATATGGTTTAAACATTTAATTTAAATTCAAGTATAAACTTATTCTGCATTTCCAGGAAGTTAATTTGTGACTTGATGGTTTTCCTGCTCTAGCACGTCCGATCTAGTAAAATAAAAAAAAAATCACAGCACAGGAGTTCAGTCGACCCTCCTGGAATACTTTATGACTTTTCCAAATGCTTATTCGTGCTGGTTAATTTCCCCGTCATACAGATCCACATTCCTACTACATCTGCAAAAGAAACTGTGTGAGCGCAGTATGAAGTATCATAGACTTGAATGAAGAATGCGGCAAGAACACATTAGAAACCTGTAAGGATGTAGTTCACGTTCCTTTGAACCATGTCAAGGGAAGCTGCTAAACATTTCTGGACATGTAAATAACCAGTTATTGGCATAAGAAACACCTCTTAGGGACTTTACTAACGTAATACAGGCATGGCACAGACAGGAAGCACTGGCCGATGCTCTGACTGAGGGGTCATTGGGACGTCAAGGCATTGTTACTCACAGCGTTCTCGCAGCGCCCTCTTCAGGCTCATGCTATAAACATGCTGGGTCCATGCCACATCGAGAGAAGACCACATTAAATTCTACTATGCAGAAAGTTATCGGCACATCTATGACACGTTCAAAACATTTATATAAACACTGGATACTGGATACATACTGGATGTTACTAGGAGGTAGCATGAACTGGACAAATACACAGTGAGTTACTTCCATCCAGCGACATGAAACTCAGTGTGTTAGTATAAACTCTATATTTGAGTTAATCTGGGTGAAGGGTATGAACTCACAGCCTCCTGGATAATGTTCTGTATAATAATTCTGGATAATATTATGTGTGTGTATATCTGTGTGTGTGTCCTTTTTTAAATCACATTCACTTAATTGGCCAAATATAGGACTTAAAATGTGTCTAGTTTATTATTTTATAAATGTTTCTTTGGACCCCCCGGGGTTAATTATACAATTAAGTGTATATCATTATAGAACGCACAATATAGCTGAATTATCAGTTATTATCAGTTTGTATTGTTATATGTGCAGTATCTTTAGTTTTCTATAAATAATTCACTTTACATCCTGTAGCCCAAACAGAAAGGAAGTTATATCGAACTCTAACCCTAGGTCTTAAACACTAGTCTTCTGCGCACTCTAGTGGTGAAACAAAATATTGGAACAGCCCCAAATACTGGCCCTGAGCCAATGCGTTCATGGTCTAGCACAACGTCAGCAAACGTGAGACACACAAAAAAATTCTTAGATTACACTCGAGATAAAGAGGACATTCTCTGTCACCCTCGCTCACGCACCCACCCACACACACACACACACACACACACCATGTGGGCACTCCCATTGCCGAACCAGTTTTAGAACAGCAAACGGAAACATTTCAAGAATTCCTTGTTGGACAAACAAACACGCAAGCTTTTCCAACATTGACAAGTCAGAGTTGTCTTCCTGCCGTCATCGGTCTGTTTATGACAATAAATACATTAATATACACATAAAAATGTATGTATGATAGTTCAGTGGTTAAGGCGTTGGGCTACGGTTCGGAAGGTCCTCGGTTCAAATCCCACCACTGCCAAGTTGTCCCAGTCGAGCCCTTGAGCAAGGCCCCAACCCTCAAATACTCATATGTATAATGAAATGCAACAAATAAATAAATGATATAAGTCACTCTGGATAAGGGCGCCTGCCAAATGCCTAGATAGATAAATAAATAAATAAATTTGTGTTACGATTATGAAACAGGAATGACATTGTTCCTCTTTGTTTTCTCATTTACACAATTCTCAAGAACAAATAAATCTTGCACGCTCTCTCATACACACCTCACACACAACGTTAAACGCAACTTCTTTAAGAAGGATTTTTATCATCTCATTTTTTGTTTCTTTTTATTTTAAAAGTAAAAAAAAAAAAAGTCAAATAAATAGAAGAAAAAAAATAAGACAGTATGCTTATGTATAAACCTCTTAGCTGAATCCTGAAGATTTGTTTTAATAAAATGAAGGCCTGTATTGTTTTCTATTGTTCTTTCTGTTTAGACATTTTTCAGTTGAGATTAGGAGTGGACGAACCACAAAAAGACAAACAAACAAAAAAAATCACAGTCTTGCATTGTGTCATGGTGCTACGTTAAAAAAAAAAAAAAGATTCTTACTGTATATTGACTTTTGTCATTGTATATATTGTAATCATAATAATCATAAATAAGCTTCGACATGGTCATGTGATTGGCTTTGGTCTTGGGCTTATGTCTGTTATTGCTGCTGTTGCCACTTAAATAAGCATCAAATGACGTCAAGACGTAGTGTCGGAGTTAAGCACTGATTTCTATGTATTTATTCTAATTTGTCTTTCAAAACCAATGAAAAATAGGGAGAAATAATAATAATAATAATAATAATAATAATAATAATAGCAGCTCTGTACACAGTATAAAACACAGTATAAAGAAGTTGACAGTTCTTACTTTGATTAATTCTTACTCACTCACTCATCTATACCGTTTAATCCTGTATTCAGGGTCACAGGGGGTGGAGCCTATCCCAGGAGACTTAGGGCACAAGGCGGGGTACACCCACCAATCCATCGCAGGACACACACACACGCTCAATCTGGCCAATTTGGGAACGCCAATTAACCTAACCAGTATGTCTTTGGACTGTGGGAGGAAACCGGAGAACCCGGAGGAAACCCACCAAGCACGGGGAGAACATGGGAACACCACACACACACACACACACACACGGGAATCGAACCCGGACCCTGGAGGTGCAAAGCGACGGTGCTAACCACTACACCACCGTACCGTTAGCATTTATTAAACTATTGCTCTAAACAATTCAGTGCTTATGAAATATTAAACATTTACTACATAAACTGCTCGATAAAATACGAGATTGCTCCGCGAGAGGTGGTGCATGTGTGACCTTTCAGTGTAACTGCTGATTGACCCACACATGAACTCTCACACAGTGAACTGCACTTCTGGATAAATGAACCTCGTGCCCTGGTGATCTGCAGCCGAGTTTTGAAATCCGGGTGTGTATTATCATTTAACAGCAATAATAAAAACATGATTACTGCTATAAAGTGTTTTACGTAAGTATTCTCTCCCTCCTTGACCTGAAATCATCTCCTTTGGGATTAAATGCCAGGAATCTACACAGAATAACGCACTGTGTTTAAGAGACTGTGTGGCCACGGTAGCTTTTAACAATATTCAAATTAAACATGTTAAATCTGTGCCTGAAACGGCCACATCCTCACTGTGACGCGCGCTGGTGGTAGCATGCTGACCTAGCTTCGGCTTTTTGTCTTCGTCGCTGAAATCCAACAATCTCAAGGGCGTGAATACTTATGCAAGCCACTCTATATGAAAGATGTTTATATACTCTATATGTGTGATGTTTCAGTTTCAACTATATGAAAATCGGTGACACGGAAACATCACACACAAGAGCTGCTATGTGCTAGCCTGATGTGAGAAACTTGGTCAGGAGGATTAGCATAAATATACTAAACATTAGAGTTAACAAATAAAGTATGATAGTGTTCATATTATTATTATTATTATTATTATTATTATATTTTACTATCAACATTACTACTGCTATATTACTGTTATTATAATATACTAGTAATATTAATGCACTAAATGTGAAACGTTCTTGTTATTGCTCATTGTTTTAGCATCATGAAGGCTAATGAGCTACAGTAGCAAAACAATTCTGGAGAAACCTTTGAAAAACGTACCAATCAGGGTCTTACTGAATATCCCACAGAGAGTCATTAAATCCATTATTTCCATTTGTTTGAATCGATTCTGTAGGTGAGGATTCGCCAGAGTAACTGAGAGGACACGTGGAGCTAAGATGATGCTACCTCCACCATGCTTCCGAATATTGTTCATTTATAAATCATTTTTCAGAACTTACTGAAGGAGTTTTACCCCTTATTTCATTTATTTATTTGTTATTGTTATAGGATTCATTCTATCAAGAGTCCTGATCTCCAAGTTACTGTAAATCCACTGCAGCATTACGAAATGTGGAAAAGCTCAGAATTGGTGATGCGACAGACGCTTATGGTTCTGTTTGACAAGAAAGGTTGTAAATTCAAACCCAAAGGTTGACAGAGGATCTTTGAACCAATCAGAACCAATCAATAGAAGATTGATTAAACTGCAGAATCATTTAAATCACAAAGCTCTAATTATTAGATATTATTAATGCTAATTAAACCTAAATAGCAGTATAGACATTTAAGCAACATCAAAGTTTTGGACCCCCCGGGGTTAAAGGATAAAAGTCCTTCTTATTGGTCATTTTCTTCTCCGCAGAACATAAATTCATATGGACCACGTGAGTATGTACGTCATTATTATACATGAAGGATTTTAATTTAAGTGCACTGACATTCCCAGGAACTACAGACACAAAAAGTATATAATGAGATTTGATTAGCCTATAATTGGATAATGATTTGAGGCTACAGGGAGATGTGTGTTTATGGGGGTTAGAATAAAACAGGTCTGATGGGTGTGAAAAAACAACAACAACAACAACAACAACCAAACACAAGCACCAGCATGATTTCTGGTCCAGGTAGCAAGAAGTCATTAACAAACCATCATCGCTTTCGTTTACAGATTCACTCGCAGTTCATGAGAACTGACGGGTCAAACTGTAATCTCGACTAAATATCTCAACACTTACACCGGAAGGAAGAACTAGTCCTACACACAACCACAAAAAAAAAAAAAAAAAAAAAAAATCCTCTTTTATTAAATAAAGTGATGAACTATTTTTAGTGTCTGTAGTGTAAACATCACATCAGCGTAATACGAATGACGCATCCGGGCTTCCTGTGAAACCTGGTCTTGGCATTTCCCAAAACAAGTACCTTAGTATTAGTCGTGTATGTGTGATGAAATAAAACACTCGGTGCGGTGCTGTTATAGTGAAATAATCATGATGGCATGGTTTAAAATGAACAAAACGAACAAACAAACAAAAACAAAACAAAAAAACATGTGAGAATTATTATAAACCTGCTGCTGGTGTGGTTGTAGTTATTAATCAACCAATCAGAACACAAGACAATTCATCAGCCTGTCACTGTCCAGCTATCGATGACATCGCTACAGTCTACCTGAGTCTCCAGGAACAAACTGGACTCCATATGGACTTAATCACGTCTCCTGTTCTACTGAACTTGCAGCCTCCTGACACACAGTATGAGTGCAGATCAATCCCTGCTCTCCGTTATCACCCAGATGAGGATGGGTTCCCTGTTCAGTCTGGTTCCTCTCAAGGTTTCTTCCTGTTAACAGCACCGTCGCTGTCGGCTCTTTCATCGGGGACCATCTGATCATTCTGATTCACACACACACACATTGCATACAAACTTACTTCTTTTGATTGTGTAAAGCTGCTTTGCGACAATGTCAATTGTTAAAAGCGCTATATAAATAAAATTGACTTGACTTGACATCCAGCCTGACATGACATCTCGTCATGCAGCCACTTCTATTGTTTTTGCTTGGAATGACTGGACTACACCTTCTAACAATATACAGGAATGTGATCGGGTTTAACCCCCTGCATTAGTGAAGATCAGTCCACATCACGCGAATGGCACGAGAGACCTGTCAAACAATCAAACCCACGTGAGGCGTGGCGGGTTTGAAGGAAGAGCATTATGGAAGCACGCTCGGATTGTAGATTTAGTTCACGTGTCAAAGCATCGGAGATCTTGATCTTGATTTCACTGTGAAATGTGGGGCAACACAGGGACCCGAAGGAGAGAGTTTCAAATAATCACTACTCTTGTAAAGTGTCTGGTCTTTGCATTTGTTGTTGCTGTTGTTGTTATTATGATGAACATTAGCAGCTGTACATAGCTGTTCAAGCTAGCAAGTGAGTCCAGCTACAGTACAACAATAAGCTTTGTAAACTAATTCCTTCCATCTGTGTGAGGAAACCGAAGTATCCAGAGAAAACGCACTAAGAATGAGGAGAACATGCCAACAGAGCGGAGGTGAGATTTTAACCATGAGCCCAAACCACGCCAAGCCAACATGCTGCTCCAGGCTGTATTTGAATTCGGAATTTCTTTACACAATGTTAGTGAGAGCTTATATACTGTGTATTTATTTCTCTAATTGCAGGTTGGAACTTGAGCTGCACAGCAACATTTCCAGTGTTGAATTAACACCCAGAGAGTTAAATGAACACCATATGGTGTTTATATGGGTCCAGTTGGACTTGAATGAACTCTGAAAGGGTTAAATCCACTGTGTGTGAGCGAGGACCTGAAGGAACCTCGACACTCAGAGCCACATGATTGGGAATGGCAATTTGTCAATTTGCGGTTTTATAGCATCATTTTACACGGAATTTACACAGTTGCTAAAACAGCGGCTGTGTGTTGTACAGTACTTGTACAGTAGTACATGGTGCCACTGGTGATGCCTGAACATAAACCGATTATGATTCAGAAGACATGCATTCCTGTGGTACTGTACCGGTGCCAGCTCACAAAGACAAAGTGAAATGAGTTTGGAATGAGGTGTGGCGTTTTACAGGTTAGATGAAACATTGCAAAACAACACGAGAAGCATTCACACGTCTACGTGATGCAGCGGACGGTCGAGCAATGCCACCTGCTCTAATCTACAGATTCTCTGCAGGGAGATGGACGGACAATGAGCTCAATCATTTCAAGATGCACAGCATTTGTGGAAAACCTCAACTAGGTCAGGAATTTGTATGCGCGTGAGACACACCTCCAGCATTGGTTATCAGTTACACTTTGTACCGATGGTCTAATATTGTTCGTTCTACATCGCTGCCTCTCCCTTTTTTTTTTTTTTTAGAGAAACATAAACCTGGCTTTAGCGATACGAAGCTGTTATTGGAGGGTGGGGCAGAGATGCGATCAGGTGTGTCCTCCACCCGAAACAAGCTGAGCAGTGTTTCGTAATGAGGACCGGCTCTAGAGTTGTTATTTATGAATTAAATGTGAAGAAATCGGATCTAATGTCGGTCACCTAAAAGAGCAAAGCCAAAGAATTCCTAAAGAATGCTGAGAGTCTGAGATATAAAAAGATGTCATGAAAGGTAAGAGGTTCAGCGAAAGGTAAGAAGAGGAAAGCAGGGAGGGAGGAAGGAGGGAGGAGGAGGGGGGAGGCAACAGACAGGAATCACAGGCTTCTGAGTGAAAGTATTCATTTCTAGGGAATGCACCACTTTAGGGCAGAAACCTTCAAGCTCTCCAACATCTCAAACTTAAGACCATGATTCCTACAAAAGAAAAAAAGAAAAACAATCAAAAGTAAATGCACACCTACCAGTCAAGTGATGTGTATCTTGGTGCAGGCTGATGGCCTGGGAGCGTCCTCTCCCTTTTTGATTCCTGATGTTCTTCCTCTCTGTCCTCAAACTCTCTGATGCAAATAACGACTCCCCCTGGGGGACTGCTTCTTTCAGTGAAGACTCCCCAGGTATCTCTGCTGCTATTAGTTGAGTTCTCTGCCTGGAGGATGGGATTCCCAACAATGTCTTGGTGCTCTTGATCAGCACTGTGTTGTTGCTCTTGAATTTTTTGGAAAGTGTCCCTAGTCTCTGCTAGTCCTCGTGGCTCAGCAGGATCTAGTCTTGGTACACTGTAATAGGAGACAGGTGGCTTCTCTGGCTCAGGTGTCGTGATGTCGTCTCTATCCACATGGAGTTTAACAACATTGACGTTTACTCCACCCCCTGTCGAGTCCTCCCACTGTGGTGGTATCAGAGATCCAGAGTCCTGGGAGTGACTTGAGACTGCCTCCACGCTCGGGTGTGTTTCCGTCTTGCAGTCTGTGACTGACACTTCATCGTGCAGACTACAGGGAAGGGCAGTGACACATTCCTCAGACATATACACTTGCAGAACTGGTGCGTCTGGTTTGATGATAGGCGGATAATCAAGCTGCTGGTTGGTTTCACCTGGTGGTGCCTCACTTTCTCCAGCTAATTGTTCTTGTCTGTTCCCTTCATCCCTGAAAAAAACTTGTTCCTGACCAAATATTTTTTCTTCAACATTCTCCGTTATTTTTGTAGTGAGGGTCGACAGTCCAAGCATGTCCTCGCTTTGAAACACATTTGGATTCACCTTGGTGTCACTTTCCTTGTGGTTTGTAAAGCTTTCTTCTGTATCCAACATCACTGCGTTTCCATCATCTTGTGAATATTTCCTGCTACAGGATTCATTCCAAGTAATGTTATCCGACTTAATGGTGTAAATATCATTTCCATCTATCATGGTCTCGCTATTGCCTGTAAAACGTCGAGGTTCCTTCTGTTCCGATAAATAACACATCTTCTCAGACACTGCAGATCTACTGGCAAATCCTTTACCTGCAATTTCATCAGTTCCTTCTTCATCATATTTACCTGCTTTCAAATCATTTCCTGCTTCACACTTTTCTGATACATGAATTTCAGCCCAAGAGTTTTGAGAAAGGTCAGAAATATAAGAATCCCTTGTCAAGATATCAGTGGGAGTGGAGATGCTTTCAGGAGACAAGGATTTGTTAAATGTATCAAACAACTGGCTGGTGGAGGTTGATGGTTCTTGAAGTTCTTGTTCTTGCTTTGGATGGTCAGGTTCAGAAGGTGCATCTGACAGATT
>QNUK01000545.1:41793-119293 GCA_013621035.1 Clarias magur | reverse complement strand
ATGAAAGAGGAGATTTTGCGTTTCGCAATGCAGAATATTTAGGCAGGATGATTTGAACACTGTTTGAACAGACTTTTTTTTCTGACAGTTTTTCGTGATTCTGTTCGCAGGTTTGGGAATAACTAAACAAATTTGCTCAACTAACAGACGTTTGCTAAACTGAACACTAGCAAATGTACTATACATATTTATACACCTAACTGTGCATAGACATTTGTTAATTCACACACACACACACACACACACACACACACACACACACACACACACACACACACACACACACACACCTGCATGGAAGTAAAAACACAATAAAAGCCATTCCAGAAATTTCCAGTATTTCCACTTTAGCATAAAGGAATGTACAGACTTTCTAATGTAAAGTCAGAAAAGTGAGTCAAAGTTTCAGTGTGTGTACATGTGTGTGTGTCTGAGGGTGTGTGTGTGTGTGTGTCTGTGTGTGAGTGACAGAGCTCATAAATATGCAGAGTGACAGGTCTTAGAATCGTCAGACTAAAAAGAAGAAAACAATCTTTCATCATAGGGAGAGTTTTTGTGCAGTAACTCAACCTCAACATTTATTTAGCTGAAACTGAGATGAAGACAAATTACAGTGACTCAGTTCACCACAAAAAAAGCACAAGGGATGGAAACCTGCTTGTAATGTGACCAGGTCGCTTGTAGGAGCCCATGATTTCTACACCATCCTCTACATTAAGCAGTAAGCAGGAAACCCGTTTAATACTGGCATAATGAATTTAGATGTTTGAGAAATACAGTACTATGCCAAAGTATTGACCCCCCCCACCCCCCATTTCTTCAGATTAAAAGAATGTGAATTATATAATTATATAAATGAAACCGACTGAGGTTGCTCAAGCCAGTGTAGTCTTAGTGAGGAGGGTTGCGTCAGAAAGGGCATCCGGTGTAAAATACGTGCCAAATCAATATGTGAACCATGTAACAGATTTCCATACTGGAGGAAAGCCGAGGACCGGATTAGCAACGACCTCCTCAGGTACCGTTGGTCAGCAGGATATCTGTGGAAATCGATATCTGGAAACACAAAACAAGACCTAAAAGACAGACATGCAGAGGACAGGTGTATTGAACCAAAGGAGTTTATTTCAACGAATCAGACTCAGAAAAAACAAGTGAGTTTTGAGTAAAGATTTGCCAATTTAATACGGTAGGCAACAGGGAGCCAATGGAGATTATACAAGATTGGGGTTATATGAGCAGAGCATTTAGTATGAGTGTATTTAGTGTTCCGCAGAGTTTTGAATATATTGCCATCTGGAACTGGCAGGTAGACCAATGGAGAGGGCGTTACAGAAATCAATGCGTGATGAGATGAATGCATGGATGACAGTTTCAGCTCTTTGGTACTGATGAAGGGACGCAGTTGGGCAATACGACGGAAGTAATAGAATGCAGATTTAGTGACAGATTTAATGTGAGACTGAAATGAGTTGTGTTGATGTGGGAACCAGCAATCTCTCAAGTGAAATTGGTGGAAATATTTCTGGTGAGTGATGGGGTTCCAATGAAAATCATCACTGTTTTATGCATATTAAGTTTCAAAAAATGTAAGTTAAGCCAATCTCTCATGTCCTTCACACAGGCAGAAATTTTGTCAATTTGGGCAGATGGAGTAGCTGTACAGATAGAATAAAGTTGAATGTCGTCGGCATAAAAGTGATAGTTAAGATGACGTTGAAGGATCAAACCAAGTGGGATTGTGTAAATTGCGAATAATAGTGGGCCAAGAACGGATCCCTGGGGAACACCTCGCTTCAGGGGGACGGTAGGTGACCGAAAATCCTTAACAGAAATATAGAATTGTCTATCTGAGAGATAGGAAGAAAACCAAGAGCAATACCAGAGATGCCCAGACCAGAGAGACGAGAAATAAGTAAGTCATGGGAAACAGTATCAAAGGCAGAGCTGAGATCAAGTAGTAGTAGTATAGACAAGGATCCAGAATCACCAGTAACCAGTAGATCATTCACTACCTTTACAAGTGTACTTTCAGTACTATGGAGGGGGTGAAAAGGGTCGAAGAGATTATTATCAACTAGAAAGGACTGGAGTTTCCAGTAATTTAGATATGAAAGGTAAATTTGAAATTGGACGATAGTTAGAAAGAACTGAGGGGTCGAGGTTGGGTTTCTTGAGAACAGGTGTAACTGCAGCAGTTTTTAGTGGCAGAGGAAATGAGGCAGAGGTAAGAGATGCATTAATGAAATGAGAAATGGCAGAGTGGCAAAGTTTCAGGAGAGAAGTAGGAGCAGGATCAAGGTGACAGGAAGAGGTGGATTTCAGGATTAGCTTAGAGACGGAGTCTGTGGTCGTCAGAGAAAAACAAGACTCTGACAGAGACTGAATGGATAGATCTGTTGGATGGCTGAGCTCTGTATTAGTAGGGAGACATTGGTGGACAGCATTAGTCTTCTCAAGCAAATAATCCAAAAAAGAGCAGCAAAACTCATTAGATACTAGAACATCAAATTAAATAATGCTTTTGGCCTGTTACTCGATTTATTAATTGTGGCAGAGACTAAGTTAGAGTGATCTGAGAAGAGAGCGGATTTATAACATTTGAGATGATCAAGAAAAGCCAGATAACGAACAGTAAGTCGAGTTTTCCTGTAAAAACATTCAAGCCGTCTGCCAGTGGCCTTAAGAATACGGAGCTCAGGGGTATACCAGGGAGAAGAGTGAGTGGCGGGGACGTTTCTGGTCCTGATATGACCAGACTGCTGTAGGATATCAGAAATTACAGAGTGGTAATTAGATACAGTAGTACCATAGACGGAGAAGAAATATCCATGACATCAGAGAGATTCGAAGAGACAATAGAAGTACAAAATGATACAGTATCCATAGCTTTCACATTACAGTATGTATTAACAGTCTTAGAGCATTTAGAATGAATAGGCAAATTGAGGCTGAAGTCAAGAAGTTTATGGTCAGAAATACCGGTGACAGAGGCAGAAATAGAAGTACATATTAGATCAAGGGCATGACCACGAGTATGGGTAGGAACGTAACATGCTGTGTCAAATTAAAACATTAAAATACAGACAGTAACTGGGTAGTGTTGGGGCAAACTGTATCAACATGAATATTGAAGTCCCCAAGCAGAAGAATAGGAAATGACAATGAACAGGCAACGGTTAACAGTCCACTGAGTTCAGACTTTGGGAGGGCGACAGAGCAGGATAATTGTGTTGTGAAAAACAAGTTGTGTCATATGAAGATCGTCCCGGTAAATGACAGCTAGACGACCCCCTTTGCCATGCAGTCGAGGTCGGGCGAGATATTTATATCCATCAGATGCAAGAAGATTTAACTGAAGTAGATCAGCCGGAGCTTGCCAGGTTTCAATGAGAGGAAAAATGTCAGGCTTATTGTCAGTGATACTTTCATCGAGATAAAGGGCTTTGTCCGAGATTGAGCGACAGTTCAGAAAGCGACGATGTACAGAATTCAGATTTGCAGTATGATGCTGGAAACCAGTGAGATAAATTAGAGAGCGATGAACAGTACGGCCAGCAGCCAGTTGTTTGGAAGCAGTCGATCTTTGATTAGTCCAGATGCACGGAAGGGCTTCAGGCGTAGAACAAAAAGTACTCCTGAACACACGCTGTGAGCGGTGGATGTACAGTACCGTGGACCTCGGAGAATCCCTAAACTCCGGCAGTGATCATACATCATGGAGTTAAGACGCAGATGGCAGGTCAAGGCCTTTAGCTGTGATGGTAAATATCTAATATCCATTACAGAAGTAAGATGAAAAATGAGACAAAAAAGAAGAGAGAAAAATAGAAAAAAGAGGATTACAGGGTGACATATGAGTGATGGAAGACATACTCAGGGGGACCACCAGCCGTGTAGAAGATCCAATCTGAGTGAGATTAGAGACTGTGGGGTGGTTGCAGGGGTCTTGGTGGTCTTCAGGATGATTTTCAGGGTAAAGAAGAGGAAAACTGAGATAGTACAAGTAAGAGAGATGAGGAGAGTAGACAGGAGTATAAGATGATGCGACGTGTCATACAGCAAGCTGTATGAGAAGCTAATCGACTAGCCAGACGGAGAGACTGAGCGAGGAAGGAGGAAGAGGAAGGAGGAAGAGGAAGGCCCTACACTGTAAACCCTAATGCTCAAAATAATTAAACATATTGAGTACTGTTAAATAATTACAATTAGTTCAAATTAATAGACCTTGACGAGTATTTAGAACTTTTCGCTATTTATGATTTTGTAGAAATGACACTTTTCAAGTTAGCTGAACAAATTTGATATTTTAAGTGACTATAAGTACTTAAGTAACAGTAACTTTTAGTTAAAGTTCAACCAACTTAATATATTTCAGTCTAGTGATTTTGTGTCTTAATGGTCATCAGGGCAATAGGACACTGGTGTCTCAGTGGGAGGGGTTTCGCCTCCCATGTGAAAGGACCGGGTTCGATTCCCAACAGCTGGATGAAGCGCCTGTCCCAAGCCCAGATACAATGGGAGGGGTGTGTCAGGAAGGGCGTCTGGTGTAAAACCTGTGCCGAGCTTGTGTGCGGACCGGATCGTCTGCTGGGGCGTCCCATCGCCGGGACCAGCCGAAAGACCGACAACAATTTATTTGATTTGCAACAAATACAAAAAAATGATAATTGCTATTAAATAGTGTGACTCAATAATGCAAGTAAAGAACGATTGATATGAATGAGAACAACAAACTCAGAAACTGATAGTTCTGTTTACTTACAATTGGAAACAAAATCACTTAAAACATTTGATGTAACTGATTACCTCATATTTTTAAGTTTTGCCAACTTATTCGAATTTACAGTGTAGAGGAGGTTTATGGATGCGGTGATGGAGGACATGCAAGAGGTTGGAGTGAAAAGGGAAAGATGTGTTGAAGAGAGTTAGATGGAGACAAATGGTGACCGCTAACAGAAGCAGCCGACGAAAAAGTAAGAAGAAGATTCCATGAATCCAAGAAACAGGAAGTAATATTTGACTGCGACAGGCTAAGTGCCTAAAGATACAGTTTACAAATGGGCTTTTTACTGTATATGACACCCCCAGCAGCGACCTCATTTCCCCTCTCGTCTGTTCCAACCAATCAGCATTCAGCGTCAGCAGTAAACTAATCACCTCCTGATCATCTGTCAACATCTGCATCTGTTTCTCACTCGGTCAGGACTTAAGGTAGAATTTTACTTTAACGTTTGAATGATTCATACTGTAGGTCATTGTGTGGCTCAACAAGCAAAAAACATTCCTCTGAAACGCTCGGGTGCAGCGACTGGACTGAAAACGAGAGACAATAACTTGCCAAAAATGAGAGACAGAGGAGGCATGTAGAACTGTTCCTCAAGAATACATTAAAATACAAGAAAGTCTGGCTTTTTTCTGCACCGAGCCCTGACTGTGTCCAACCCCACTGAACCAACAGCTTTGGGAAGAACTGGAATTGGAGTCTCCTCAACATCCTGACATCAGCATGAGCTGAGCTCACTAATGCTCCTGTGGAATGTGTGAATCAGCACAAATCCTCTCAGTCACACTCCAACATCTTGAAGGAAGCCTTCAAAGAAGATTTGCATGGAGCACATTACTGTATAACAACACTCATGGGGGAAATCATCTGAAATGAGAGGAACAAGCACATCCGAGTGGGACTGATAAGGGTGCACTTTTTTTTTGACAATATAATAATATAATGATAAAAAAAAATTAGTATTTAAAAAAATATATCCTAAGCTTCTAATTTGTTGAAATAAAATATTTAATCAATCATATAATATTTGGCAACTTAGACTTCGGAAAAGCTTTTCATTTGGCATCATGTTTTGAAGAGACTCTGAAGACTGAAGAACCCTCTACGTATCTTCTCATGATTTCGTTGTCTGGCGGGAATCCTCTACTAACACCCAGCACTTGACCTTATAACTCCTTATACTGTAACTCCCTTCAGAAACTCTAACTTCACTTCAAAGACGCTTTTATTCTTTTAAAGTTGACCATTTCTGCACAGAACTCTTCGCAAAGATTTTAAACTGCACAAAACAAGACCTATGTGTAACTTGTTCTGCCACATAACTAAGAGTTTATGAGTTAAAGGATGGCAAACCACAATCCAACCACGAGATGTTTCTATAAGTGGTTTATTCAGAAGAAAGAGCAGGGAGTGGAAACACACACGCAGGAAGGAAGTAGACAATCACAGTTTTAGGATAAAATGTACGCAGCAAAATGGGATGCCATTATTTGGACTTTTATTATTTGTTTAGCACGCCTACTGTGGAAGTGAAAATGTCTGATTTCCACAGAGATCAGATTGTTGTTCAGTCTGAGTGCAGACTGGTTCAGAGACACACAGCTAGTGATCTCCAGTGAGGTCCCTCGTCTCCACTCTTAAATACAGTTACTGTATAGTTCAGTTTCAGGAAAAGAGTAAAGCCTGAGCGGAGTCACGAGCTGCTCGAGCCCTGGGCCTCCTGGACCACGTCTCCATGCTGTTCAGAGATCAGTACAGAAGACCATCGCTGTCGTTCTACACCTGGGCCAGGGGGCGCTCTTAAAGCCGCTGGAGGGTTAATCATGTTAATTCCTATTAATAACTAAACCTTACCCATTAACACATTTACAACTCTTTTGTGTATTAATTTTATCTTTAAACTATTAGGGTGTGTCTACGTCCTGCATGTCTGTGTACAATATGATGATATCTCAGTTAAACAGCGAGCAACATTCTCATCATTCTCCGTTTACACAGAAAGGGGTGTGTTTCAGATTAGCTGTGTTTAAACAAGACAGCATGTTGCCTTGTGCAAACACAAACACGGATGTCATCTTGTGCATCCAGACTGCCGTTCACACGCTGCACTGATGTTCTCTAGAGAGGAGTTTGGATGGATTTGATCAAAATCTATCAACTCAACTCAACTCAACTCAACTCTCTCTCTCTCTCTCTCTCTCTCTCTCTCTCTATATATATATATATATATATATATATATATATACATATACATTATGTGTAAATTTTAGTGCCCCATATTTTCATTTTTCTTTGTGCGTGTTGATGTTAGCGGGTCTCAGTATTAGGCAGATATACAGTAACCTCAGACAAACAAAACCATATAACTTTTTTCATTATTTATTTAACAAAAATGAAGCCAAAAAATGCAGTCAATACTGAGTCCCCCTTCCCGCTGCCACAGGATTTAAAAGGGTACGTTGCGGGCAGGTGGTGCTACTCAGCAGTCCTTGATTAACTGATCATGCAGACCTCTTTACAAGCAGAAGTTTGGGTCTGGAGCATTCAGGTGTGTGTTAACAAAATGCCAAGAGGGAAGGACATAGTAATGGTCTTAGAGAAGCACTTTTTGCTGCACAGCAATCTGGAAACAGTTATAAAACCACTTCCAAACATTTTTGCAGTTCCGTATAGCGTTCTACAGTAAGAAAGATTCTTTGCAAGTGGAAAGCCTTCGAGATAGTTGTGAATCTTCCCAGTAGTGGATTTCCTAGTATGTTCACCTCAAGGGCAGATGCTCAGAGAAAATACAACAAAAAGAAAATCCAGGAGCTACATCACAGACCCTACAGGCTTTATTGAGCATGTTAAAAGTTCATGACAGCACAATTAGAAGAAGACTGAACAAGTAGGGTTTGTTTGGAAGGTTCCCAGGAGAAACCTCTTCTATCGAAAAATAGCATGGAAGCACGACTGAGGTCGACAAAACTGCATCTGAACAAACCACAAAACTTCTGGAACAACATCCTGTGGACAGATGAGCCCAAAGTGGAGCTGAGGGCATTTCAGCAGAAACTCCTCCTACACACTGTCGGGCTCGGCGGTGGAGGTGCGATGATTTGGCCTTGTTTTTGCAGCCCTGGGCACCTTGCAGCTATTGAGTTGATCATGAACTCTTCTGTATACCAGAGTATTTGTGAGGACATCTGTCCGACAGCTAAAGCTTGGTCAAAATTGAGTCACGCAACAGGATAATGATCTGAAGCACACCAGGAAATCTACATCAGAAATAAAACAATCAAGGTTTTGCACTGGCCTAGTCAAAGTCCAGACCTCAACCCGACTGTAATGCTGTGGCACCACCATAAGCGAGTTCTTAATGAGCTGAAGAAAAACCTCAATGAACAGACCAATGTGATGTGAGAGACTAATAAAGTCATACCAGAAACCATTTACTTAATGTTATTGCTGCTAAAGGTGGAGCTACAAGCTACTGAATCATGGGGGAACTTTGGGGGTTTCTTTTGTTTTTATTTTTGGCCTCATTATTGTTACAGTAAATAAATAATGGCACTTGTGAAAAAAAGTTATTTGTATGAGGTTGTATTTTATAATTCTAAGACTCACTATGATCAGATGATTTTTATCACGTGTCCACTCAAAAAAAATTAAAAGCGTACTAACTTTTACACTTTAACTACTGCACTAATGTCACTAGTGTGAAATGTGTTTGGGTTTATACTAGCTACTGTATGTTTTCCGATTAGCAGAACCAGCTACCTGTCTACCTGCTACATCCTGCTGTCTAGTGTCTCTGTCCGGTACTGTAACACCCTAAATAGTTTACAATGAATTATAACACAAGGGTCCCCTTAAGAAATGGTAAACTGTAGTACATACCATAATATACCATAATGTTACTGTATTATGTCAGACATTACCATAGTATTCACCACCGTATTGTGATACAATATACTATCACACTAGTACACTAGTGCCACAGTACCTACACAGTACCTACCCTAAAGGCAGTACCATATTAGATACCTGCTGAACTTTTTTGTATTGTGTACTAACCTTTGGAAGAAACCATAACATGTAAACTGGTACTGCAGAGATTACTGTATGAACATTACCAGTGTGGTACATAAACATAACTTATATGTGTAACATATCTCAGCAGCGGCGACACGTTGGTGTAGTGGTCAGCACTGTCGCCTTGCACCGCCAGGGTCCGGGTTCGATTCCCGTCTCTGTGTGCATGGAGTTTGCATGTTCTCCCCGTGCTTGGTGGGTTTCCTCCCACAGTCCAAAGACATGTAGGTTAGGCTAAGTGGCGTTCGCAAATTGTCCGTAGTGTAAGTGTGTGTGTTTCTGTGCCCTGCAATGGATTGGCACCCTGTCCAGGGTGTACCCTGCCATATGCCCCAAGTCTCCAGGGATAGGCTCCGCCCCCCCGTGACCCTGAATACCGGATTAAGCGGTATAGATGATGATGATGATGATGATATTTTGGCAGTGTACTGGTTCCATAGTACCATACTCTACTACATGAACAGTACTGCTATATGACTGTATGTACCAGGGTAGAACCATGTACCACTACCACTACTGTATATCAGCACAAAAGCATCATGGCACAGACATAAACCCCACGGTACTACATATGGTATACCTGAACCCATAGTGGAATTTCAACCACGAATTCCAACTCAGCTATGTAACATATGACTCCATGAGAGACACACGCACACACACACACACACACACACACTCATACGCTAACTCACTCACACACTCTATCAAGCGCACTGCGATGACGTTGTGCTACAGTTTGAGTTTCCTTACTGTTCTTTGATTCAGTAAAGCTGCTTTGCAAAACATCCTTGTTAAAAGAGTTATACAAATAAAACGGATTATAATTGAGAAAGGGATCAGAACGTCATCTCGTTAAACTCATTATCTGCCTCATATATGCTTTTAACAATGATGATGTTTTAGGGTGAGTGTTCTTTAAATAAGTGTTACACTAAATCCAGCGTTGTGTTTTTGCACTCACATAGAGAATGATTTAGCGATCTGTAAGTACATCATTTATCATCATTTAATGATTCTTCTTCTCTCATTTTTATTGTTTTCTATTAAAAAAAAAAACGTAACTAGATTTTCTAATGAATACTGGACAATGTAGAAGAAAAATATAGGTTGGACATTAAAGTTTGGTTATAATTAATCGGTGTTATTCTTATTATGTATTAATTTCTTTGTTTATTTGTGTGTAAGACATGTAAGGCTCAGTGAATGAATTGATTTCCCTAATGATTTGGTCTTGATTAATTCCCGTTAAAGAGAACTACATCTTTTCTGAATCTCAGGACAAATTGCTATCTGCCTTCTTCCACATCCACAAGCTCACAGAGGCACATGATTGGCTAGTGATGCTGTGATTGACAGAGGACAGAGAGAGTATGCCCCTCCCACCCAGACAGCATGGCCCACTTAGTTCTCATGGACTCCCAGACACAGGTGTCCTAAAAAGGGGTGCAGACGATGAGTGAGTGAGATTTTTTCTGCTTTTAGTGCTTCCATGAACTGTTCCTCTCACACTTTTCAAGGCTTTGTGTATTTACTGTGTTTACCTCTTCAAGGGCGCTTCAAGGTTTCTTTAAAGGCTAAAAGAAGGCCTTTAATTCCAGGACCCCTGATCCAGGAACTACAGGACTTTCTCCAGAAAGGAAAACCAAAGTTTTTCAATTTTCATTTGAAGTGATCTTTCTGTACATCAGACAATCATGAGATACACGGAAACTCCGGAGTCGGTCTCCATCAAAAAGACAGAAACATGTTTATTCACATTTAATATGTGCAATATGGTGCTATTTATTTATTTGAAGAGTAGAAAGCATCATGTGTACACCAGACGACTCAAACATGCATGTAAAATGCAGAGCAGCAAGTTTGCACTGTAAACATATTCTAAAAAAAATTAAATGACCTACATTTTGTTTTAAAAAAATACTAATTATTGGCACCCTTTCAAAGGTTGTTGCATAAAGCATTGAACACTTCATCATCTAAACTAAGCAGCCACTGTTCTGCCAGAACTTTTATTACTCACAAACAGAACTGTTTTTATAATACCTAAAGCATACGGTAATGGCCCAAAAGATAAGACAATAAGTCAGCAAATATTGGCACCTGTCTATTTACAATCAATAATGTGAAACCGCTTCCAAAATGTCTGTGGTTGAAGCGTCTCAGGAGATACTTTAGTTTACTTTACTTTACTTTTTTTTATAGTAGACATTTTAAAACCAGCATTTCCAAATGATTCAGTTTAAAGTATCAAACTATTACGCACTAGATGGCAGTTTCAGGATGTTTAAGGATGTTTCAGTATTTCTGGAGCAGAAGACTGCACTCATTAACAGGAATAAGTCATGCTGCACTGAAGTTCTCTCACCTCTTGTCTTTTTTCTTCTCTTTCCGTTTGAACAGTGTGTGGAATTTGCTCTCCTGTTTCTCGCCGCATTCCTGCAGGTCTGTGGTGCTTTTGGAGAAGAACAGGCCCTTCAGAGATTTCCTTGGAGAGGAGTTGCTCTTAGCCATCTGTAAAACCGTCCAGCTTGAGAAAGGAGAACGTGTCCGACATTCAGCACTTCATCAGCAGTCCTCTGATGCTCAGTGGGTGTGTCTGAAGGCTTAAAGGGAAGAATGCCAGGCCCTGTGCTTCCGTCTGTCTCTCTCTCACTCTCACCTGACCCCCCCCCCCCCCCCCCCACACACACACACACACCTGAAGCACACAACCAAACACCCACCTGTAGAGGTAAACAAGGTGAGCAAGGTTGCCAAACGGGGAAAAAATAAACATTTTCCCTTTCAAATGAATCCCAGATAAAATTGGCCTCAATTTGACTCACATTACTGTGTAACTCTACACAACTCATTATAAAGCATATTTCTAGATCAGGCTTGGGGTTAAATCTACCTAGCAACCTGGCAACCGAAAAAGAAATTGTAATTGGAGAAATCACACACGCAATTATTCAGATAAGATCTGATAACACGAGGAAAACACTTTGATCATTAATATTTCCACGTAAGTCTCTGATTTCAAGTATGACTTGTTTTCTGTCCCAGGGAAATACACATGAGTGCAGATTTAGTGCTTATTAAAATATCGTTGTGCTTCTATAACAGATAGTTCAGGTGCTATGACTATCATGGAACTAAAACCATGTTAGTAAGAGTTTAATAGAATTTTATTTTATTTTAATATTACACCAAATTTGGAGGGGGAAAAAAAGCTGGCTTAGTGCTTAGCCTTGCACCTCCAGTGTCTGGGTTCGATTCCCTGCAACTCCGGTTTCCTTCCACAGTCCAAAGTCTTAGATTAAGGAGGGAACAGCCTGCAGTTACTGAATTTGACCGCTAGATGTCAGGCACAGACAACTTTTATGTTGGAGAATATACAGCACGTATTTCAAAACTTAATACCGAATAAAGTAACGTTCTGGCCGCGGTTAATGAGCTTTATCTGACATTAAATGAAAAAATCAACACAACATGTACCAACAACCTCAAGTTTAAAAAGTTTTTTCCCCCGAATAAATACTTTACAACACAGGTCTTATACAATTAGTATAATATCAGTATAGTTTGCTAAAATCGGATGATATATAGAGACTTTTTTTGTCGAAATAATAAAATTATTTTAATTTTTTTTATTATTGCCTGTTTTGTATACATACGACCAAAAAAAAACAAAACAAATAAAGAACTAATATAGTGTATATCATAATATATATGTTAGATTTTTTTGTTTTTATCTGTCACTATCTTTAGCACACTTTTCTGTCAGCAGAAGGTCATGCTTACTCTGATTAGTTTCATCACTTCCGGTAAGTTTTACTTAAAAAAAAAAAAAACCCTTCAAATGTTGACCGTTATTTTGGGACGATCCTTTTTCCAAACGACTCTTTGGATTGCGAGTCGACTCCTTGATTAAACTGAATCCAGGATACGATTCAAACGTTCATGTGAAGGAGTCGACTCTGTCCGGAGCGGAACATCGCTGCGGTTTTTTCAAGAGTGTGTCAGAGGGAGAGAAAGAGCTCGGGTATTTTTAGCGGAATTTTGAAATAACATTAATTATATTAATTCTCTGAAGGTCATGATTTATAATTACCAAATAATTCGAGTTGTTGACCTCTGGTAAGGCTTAGCTAGCTAAGATTAGCTGTTAGCGCTCGCGCTATTGCTACCTCAGTCTTGAGGATTGTTTTTGTTCATTTAAAAAGAGAGTCTAAATTCAGTTAAATTAATTTTAATTTAATTTGTTAAAGCTGACAGAGCTTTTACCATCGTTTCTGTTTGTCTTAACATGATCAAAAACTCATGAAACTTGACAGACAGGTTGGAATCTGCTGCCTTTGGGATGCCTGAGTGTCGTGGCCCGGGGACGGCGCATGGTGCTTGGGCCCGCTCATCTCTCTCTCTCTCTCTCTCTCTCTCTCTCTCTCTCTCTCTCTCTCTCTATATATATATATATAATACTCTCTTAATGCACACACAGCACCCCATATTGACAGAAAATCACAGAATTGTTGATGAATTTTTGCAGGTTTATTTAAAAAGAAAAACTGAAATATCACATGGTATCACAAGTATTCAGACCCTTTGCTCAGAACTTAGCAGAAGCAGCTTTCTGAGTTAATACTGCCATGAGTCTTTTTGGGAAAGATGCAACAAGTTTTTCACACCTGGATTTGGGGGTCCTCTGCCATTCCTCCTTGCAGATTAGTGCTGCACGATTAATCATATCGCAATCGCGATGTCAGCCTATGCGATGACATTACAGCAAATGTTGCGATTATATTAAATAAGCAAATGCATTCGTGGACGAAGTAAGACATTCGTTCGGAGAGCTGTATGGCCATTTTTTTTCAAAAATAACCAGTCAGTCTCGTGTAGCGCGTGTGCTTGTGGTCACGTGACTTTCCACAGCGCGGCGTGGAGACGGGAGAAAATGGATACAGAACAGATCGACACTCAACTTGTGCCCAGAAAAAATGCTACCTCGTTTAATTTTGGCAATATTTTGGTTTGGACACTGAGCAGAAAGAGATACTGTGCAAAATTAGCAAAACTAAAGTTGCTACATCACGTAGCAACATGACAAATTTATATCAGCACCTGAAGAAAAGTATGATGAATGCCTGGCGGTAAAAGCCAAGAGTAGTAAAGAGTCCGACAAAACAAAGCACAACTCAGTGTGATACAAGGAAATCACTGACTCCATCAGGCACTGCTTGGCAAAAGACATGATGATCATATACACTGTTAGCAAAGAGGGATTTCAGAAAATGATTCGTACACTGGACAAGAGATAACGTTTGCCCTCATGAAACTACTTCTCTCAAGTCGCAATACCTGAAATTTACAGTAAGTTTCGTAGCGAGGTTCAGCTTGAAATAAGTGCAGTGAAATTCTCTTCAGCCACCACGGACCTTTGGTCAAGCAGGACGACCGAGCCATATATTAGCCTAACCGCGCACTTTGTCGACGATGAGTTTGAACTGAATAGCCGTTGCCTGCAAACATCGCATTTCCCTGTCGATCACACGGGAGAGAACATAGCCGCGGGTTTGAGAGAGGCACTGGCTGCATGGGACCTCTGTGAGGATGTTTTGGTCGCTGTCACAACAGACAAACGCACGAACATCGTCAAAGCAGTGACGCTTAATCACTGGACTAGGTTCCAGTGCTTCGGGCATAGATTTCAATTGACCATCGGTAAGTTAAATTAATTTAATCTTTTCATATTTAAAGCTACTTAACTGTACGTTAAAGAGGACAACTATTAACAGATTTATTTAAGAATAAATGGAAATACATCTTTTTTAAAATAAATATACAAATTACTGTATATGTTACATCCTGCTTAAATGTCCCTGTTTTGGGAAAAAATGTAAAAATATATTTTTAAAAAATGGGTATTTGCTTTATTTATCAGTACTTTTTACTTTTATTTTAAAGTTAATTTAATGTAATTTATTTCAGTAATGTAAAGATGCTACTGTTATTTAATTTTGTACAATTTTGTTTTGTAAGTTGAGTCCACTTGTTTATCGTATCGCAATCGTAAATCGCAGTTTTGACCTTAATAATCACAATGTGACATTTTTCCCAAATCGTGCAGCCCTATTGCAGATCCTCTCCAGTTCTGTCAGGTTGGATGGTAAACGTTGGTGGACAGCCATTTTCAGGTCTCTCCAGAGATGCTCAATTGGGTTTAAGTCCGGGTTCTGGCTGGGCCATTCAAGAACAGTTGCAGAGTTGTTCTGAAGCCACTCCTTCGCTATTTTAGCTGTGTGCTTAGGGTCATTGTCTTGTTGGAAGGTGAACCTTCAGCCTAGTCTGAGGTCCTGAGCACTGGAGAAAGTTTTAAACCAGGAAGAGGGAGAGGGGAGGGGCTCATTCTTCCTCTCCCCTTACTTTAGCTTCACACACACACACACAAACACAGCGCCTGCGTGCACAAATGGAAAAACTTATCTGTTGGGATTTATTATTATTTTTTTTAAAGGTAAAGCACAGTTTAATTTGTTTAATATTTTTACTTTATATTTTGTATTAATTATTTATATGTATTTATTTTTTTGGGATGTGGACCAAATAATTAAAGTTTCCATTATTTCTTATGGGAAAATTAAATTTGGTTTACGAGTATTTTGATATTCAGGAGTGAATTATGCTTGCAATCTAAGGTTCCACTGTGTATATTTATTTCCCCCCCGCCCTTTTGGCCTTTTTGGGGGTTTTAACATGCTGAAAAGCTCATGACAATTAGCAGACATGTTGGTATCTGCTGCCATTCAAATGCCTGGGAGTCACAAGACATTTTGCTGCATAGGTCATACACACTTTCGAACCACTTTCGCACTGCATATCCTGGGCTCAACTGAACAGGTGGCATAAAAACGCACCCTTTGGGTCGTTTGCAAAAACACACCCGATGGATTTTGATATACTCCTCCTAGGGAATTTATACGATCGCCACCAAACCGGGCCAAAGAGATCTAAAGACATTTTTGATATCTCAAACGGATCAGCCGTGACGATGCCTTAAACTTACACCGAAAATTATTAATAACTTTCTGTGTGGCATTGTATTTGAGTGAGATTATATTGAGTGACACGTTCAGTGACATCATGTTCAGTGACATCACATTGAGTAACATCATAGTGTGACGCTTTCTCTCCAGCACCTGCGGTCTATTGTACACTCATAAACATCACAAATGTTAACACTCACACACACATCTCTCTCTCACACACACGTATGCACGCACACGTGCGCACACATGCACAAACACACTCACAAACACACTCCCTACTCATCGTTGCTTGCAAATATATTTATTATTATTATTATTATTATTATTTCAGACTGATTAATTAAATGTGAAATATAAATAAAATATAAACATATTTCTGTCTTTTTTATTAAGACTATAGCATTTTATTATTTTTTAAGAAGTAAATATTATTTATCAGCGACATTTTTTAAGTTTAATTAAAAGCATTTAAGCCTTTAAAGTGATCCAAATAATAATGATTAAAAACTCCATATTAAATAAAAAAGGTCAAAATTGATTCAGTTTTGCAATTCTTTAGTTTAAATTGTATTTATTTTAATCAAAATATTTGCATTTGAGGTGGTGAAATGTTTCAGTTCCTCTAGGATCCTATAGGTAGTGCTCTAAACTAATCACACATTGGCAGGCAGAAGAGCGTCGTGTGTGATAAGAGCGAATTATTTCTAAGGTTGATGAATTGTTACAAAATCTAAAATGAAAAATGAGTATTAAATTGGGATAGACTCTACTATATTGGGATATGGCAGAGTCTAGAGACCTTGTGTGATAATTTCAATATTATCCCCAATATTATCGGGTGATTCCTGGTGATTTGCATCAAATAATATATACTGTTTATAACAAGTTTGATGATAATGGTATGAAATATCTAATAAACAAAATATAGACATAACAAACATAGACTCTATCTATCTATCTACAGATATATACATGTCCAGAAGCTGAGCTAATGATTCATGCTGATTTATTCTTTGTTTATCAGCTCAGGTGTAGGTGGTGTCACATGTCACATGTTATGAAGCTGGAGGTCGGTGGGTGGAGCCAGAACACTGTGAGTGAGCGCCGATCACGATTCCTCTGTGCACAGGGAGTAACAGCAACAGGTTCAGGGTTTAACCTTTAATCATAAATACAAATCTCATTTTACTGTTAAACACGTGTGTGTGTGTGTGTGTGTGTGTGTGTGAGAGAAAGAGACAGTGATGTGCAGAGTTTACTCAGAGAAAACTATATAAACACATATAATATATTATATATTAATATAATATACAGTACATCATACTATTTGTCCTTTTCTCAAGTGTGTTTACATATATTTACTTTACTGTCTATAAACAATTATAATATTCTTATTGTAATAATACTAATAGTAATTATTATATAAATATATATTATTAAAATATTTTTTCAGAAAGATAGAACATTGGATAATTGTATAAATAAATATATTATAAGAAAAATAAGCGAGGTGATAATACGTCATAATCTACAAATGTTTATATCACTATAATAATAGTATATAATTATATAATAATTTAATTAAATAAATGAATTAAAACAGACACGCAAACGTGCATAAACAGCATTTATGAAAAATAAAGAAACAAAAAAGTGCACTAATGTAAACTGGCATTTATTAAAAATGAACAAGGAATAAATAAAATGTCACTGATGTCCAGTGGTATTCATTAAACATCAATTAACAAACAAACAAGAAACACAAAGTGAACAAACAAAGAAATGTACTGACAAATATGATATAAAAATAGATATTTGAAGTATTTAATATAAACTGCCAAACATATGTACACTAAATAAAAAGGAACAAAATAAATGGCTAAAAATGTACTGATGCATAAAGTTGCTTATAAAAAAACTGATGATTAAAAATAAGCATGGGTGTGTGAGCTGTGCCATGTTGTAACGATGGTCGCTCAGGAAACGGAGCAGACCACATACACACACATACACACACATACACACACTCACTCATCGTCTATATCGCTTTATCCTGTATTCAGGGTTGCAGGGACCTGGATCTTATCCAGGGCACGCACACACACACACACACACACACACACACACACACACACACACACTCATTTACACACTACGGGCAACTTTGGAATGCCAATTAGCCTAATCTGCAGGTCTTTGGAATGTGGGAGGAAACTGGAGTTCCCGGAGGAAACCCACCAAGCACGGGGAGAACATGCAAACTCCATGCACACAGACGGGAATCGAACCTGCCGAGAATCGAACCCAGACCCTGGAGGTGCAAGGCGAGAGTGCTACACACATACACAGGTATTTAATAAAAAAGAATAACACTAACATTTGTTTGCCACTGACTGTCTGATGATAAACTACACCAGCGTGTTTAAGTATTTATATCTTATACAGAACTTATTATTATTATTATTATTATTGTATGTTTATTCATATTATTGCTAAGCCTTTGCTCTGTCTTAAAGGAGAGGAGTGTTTATGCTTCATTTGAAAGAGTTAATAAATGGTTTAAACCTGACCACAATGTAATACACACTAGTAGGACGGTGTCCAGTTGCATGATGTCATGAGTGTCAGTAACCAGCCATTAAGTGTCACACCATGACGGCTCACTGCGCCACGGGTTAACGTTAGTCAGAAATGATCATGTGTCCTTAACTTTAACAGAGAAATAAATATTTGACTGGACGTGAGGGAAAATATTTATCACGGCTTTGGATAACAGCTTAACCCTCACATCATCATCATTTATGATACAATGTGCTCTTCTGAGGTATCACTTATATGTTCATTTTTTTTGTACAAAGCTTATATATATATATATATATATTGTTTTGTTTATAAAAATAACTATAACCTGCTATTGAACTGTATAAATCAATACTTGTACTAAAATATGTTAGTTATTAGAAAAACAACAACAATGAAAAACAGAAAGAAATACATAGAAATTTAAACACAAATATTGAAAGTATACACCAATATGCAGCCGGGCAAAATAAAAAAATACTGGACTTTTCTTCACTTCCAATTTTTTTCTTTCATTCTGTCTGTCCTTCTCAAATGCTTCGTCACATGTTTCCCTTTCTCACACAGCAACATTGCTGATCATTCTGTAACAAATATCACAACTGTTAGCGCGGCCATCACCGCGCTGCCACACGACATGTCACGATGGAAACCCAGGACTTTTTACAAGAAATTATACATCCAGTGACTTTATTTTTGAGTCAGTTCTTCCGTGAAACATTAGGACACTTATCACATCAACATCAACATGAAAAAAAGACTCTGGTCTCTGGTGTGAGCCATGCTCATAGCTACTGACAATAACCGGAATAAAATTAGACGTGACGTGCCCCTGCTCATCTCACCTCAGCTGTGACCTGAAGCGCTGATGTCATCAGAGCTTACCCTAACCCTCGTTACATAACCCTCTGATACGCTTTATGATCGCTGAAATCATTCTCCATTGGTTATAGCTTATATACATACATCACATCGGTCAGGTTTATAAATGTGACCCAGTCTGCCAAACTCAAGTCTTTTTTTTTCTGATTCACATATCATTTAACGGAGAAAACAGCGTATCACAAAATTAAATGGCTGGGTTTTCACAGTTGCAATATAACTAATCTGATAATATGGCTTGGGATAAATGGATACCAGTATCGTGTTCTCCTATATCTACAGTATTCCAGTACAGCAATTTATGGCTAAGCTCTCGTTAGACGAGAAGGTAGGCAGAGCAGGAGCAAAGTTTTTTCACATTTTTATTTCTCACTTACACAACCATACACAGTATAATATGCAGTGAAATGCTGTTACGACTGTTTGTGACTTGATTTATATTTAAAATATAAATATAATATTTACAATTTTTGTAACAACATAATTCTCCAGATTCCTAATGTCCTCCGTTTAGGACATCACATTGTTGTCAGAATTCAGGGCCACCATGACGGTGTCGTGAGCAAACTTGATAATGGTGATGGAGTTGGTTAGTGGTCACGCAGTCATACGTGTACAATGAGTACAGCAGGAGACTCCAGTGCTGAGGGTGAGGGGGGCTGAGAGATGTCCGCCCATCCTTACTGCCTGTGGTCTGCCAGTTAGGAAACTGGAGATCCACTGACACAGAAATGTAATCCAGCTTGGTGGTGAGTATTAAATGCTGAACTGTAGTCGACAAAGAACATTTGAATTTGAATTCCCCTTTTCTAGTGTCCAGGTAGGAAATGGCATCATCAGTTGAGTGGTTTGGATGGTATGGAAACTATAGTTGATCTAGTGGATCTAGTGTGTCGCGTAGTGAAGAGGTGATGAAGTCTCTAAAAGGCAGCTCAAAGCACTTCATCACTACTGAGGTCAGGGCTACAGGGTGGTAGTTGTTGTAGTTGTTGAGCGAAGCAGGACGGGGGTTTCTTTGGGAAATCCTGCAGTCAACAGCCTGGAAATATTTTACCGTAAGCAGTCTAGATGCATTTCTTCCTGGATGTTTTCTTTTCAGGGTTTGCCGCAACATTGCTTATTTCTGTTTGGTGCTGGAAGCATTCCAATCTCCTAGAAATCAGATACGGTTTCATAAAATTGCTTGTATTCAAGGGGCACAGTTCTGCCGCCTCGCCATTGTAAATATCCCCTGACAACCCACGGTCTGTAAAATAACAGACTCCCTTACTTCCTTCTTCTCAGCATTCTGAAGCCCATGTACAGTATAAGCTTCCTAACCACCACTACATCAAAGAAACCGTCCTATCGAACCTTAACACATTTGTAAAGAAGCACTTCAGCCACTTGTCGCAGGACATTTCGCCCTCCAGCTTCACCACCGATTATTTAATGAGGACTTCTCACTCTCACTCATCATCAACACCGCTTTATCCTGTATTCTGGCTCGCGGGGACCTGGAGCCTATCCCAGGAGCCTTAGGGCACGAGGCGGGGTACACCCTGGACAGGGTGCCAATCGATGAGGCCATCTCTCTGCTTAAAAGTCATTTAACATGAAAAGCGGTTTCAGGGTTCGTGCATTAGCCAATAAGTAGCAGACAAGTTTGATGATGCGGGAATGGAGCCTTCCGAAATGCCCTGTTCATTTCCGTCACATCCATGGTCAAGGCCACGAGTGAAGCTGGACTCCCCGGCCTGCCGTGTGTCCCTCACACCCTTTAGCTGGCTGATAACCAGGGCCTCAGAGCACTGTGCTGAAGTTAGTTAGAAGTGTAACCTTCTGTGTTTACTTGTTTGTTATATATTTTATTAAAACTCAACCACCATAGTACTAAATTGCCAATTTATCCATTGTGCCAAATCTCTGGGAGGTGGATTGAGAGTATTTTGAAAGACAACACAATTTGTGACAGTTCAACATGGGTTTGTCACGGTTTGGAGTCATTGTGTCATAGAGGATTCTTAAGTACTATACGTCTTAACATTTCACAGCTAGTGCGAAGCCAACTTGTAAATGATTAGAGCATGTGAGCTCACAAAGTCGATTGAACAAGAAGTTTAAATTCAGGACATTACTGCACACAGGTCGGGAATGTGAAATAGGTTTCTTACTGTAACAGCACAGAAAACACACACACACACACACACACACACAACCTGTACTCATTAGTGCACTTTTGACCCCAAGGTGTGTATAACAACAGGACTGTCTCACTTTACACTTTCATTTGTGTGTGTGTGTGTGTGTGTTTAAACACTTTAAAGGAATAAATTGCACATGTCTGAGCAAGTTATATAGTCAAGTATGACTAATTCATTTACAGTTCAGATGAAGTGAAATCAGAGCACCGAGTTAGATTAGATAAGTGTGCTGACTAATCTGAAGTGTAACTGGGAAACGGGAGAAGAGGGTGGTACTGGCATCTCACTCAAATCTGTTCTTTTAGCTCATGTTTTATTGATGCAGATGTTATGTTATCAGAGATATAAGATTGATGTGGAAGTGTAATGGGAATCCACCAGATTGTTTGCATGGACATTGGGCTTGTGTTGACTACACGCCCCCTATCCCCCCCCCCCCCTCCCTCCCCTACCTCATTCTTAGTATTTATTTTAACTCTTACACACTAAGTAGGACAGTTGATGAAAGCTCAGGTGCAAAACATTTCATGGAAATTATACAGGTGCTTATAATAAAATAATCCTTAATAAATTAGAATGTCATTGAAAAGTTTATTTATTTCACTAATTCAATGAAAAACGTCAAACTCATATTATATAGATTCACTACACACAGACTGATGTATTTCAAGTGTTTATTTTTTTATTTTATTGTGATGATTATGGCTTACAACGAAAAACCCAAAATGCAGTATCTCAGAAAATTTTAATATTACTTATGACAAAAAAGAAAAAAAAGATTTTTAACACAGAAATGTTGGACTATTGAAAAGTATGAACATGTACAGCACTTAATAATTTGTCAGGGCTCACTTTGCATAAATTACTGCAGCAATGCGGCGTGGCATGAGGCGATCTGTCTGTGGCACTGCGGCAGTGTTATGGAAGCCCAGGTTGCTCTGATAGTGGCCTTCAGCTCCTCTGTGTTGTTGAGTTGGGTGTCCTGCATCTTCTTCTTCACAATACACTATAGATTCTCTGCAGCGTTCAGGTCGGGCCAGTTTGCTGGACAACTCCGACACAGAGACACCATGGTTCTTAAACCAGGTATTAGTACTTTTGGCAGTGTGGGCAGGTGCCAAGGCCGGCTGGAAAATTAAATGAGCATCTCCATAAAGCTGGTCAGCAGAGGGAAGAGGGCAGTGCCCCACGCCGCATTGCTGCAGTAATTCATGCAAAGAGAGCCCTGACTAAGTATTGAGTGCTGTAACTGTTCATACTTTTCAGTAGTACAACATTTCTGTGTTAGAATTTTTTTATTGGTCAAAGTAATATTCTAATTTTTTGACATATTGAATTTTAGATTTTCATTATCAATAAATCATAATCATCAATATTTAAATAAGTAAAACACTTGAAATATATCAGTCTGTGTGTAATGAATCAATATGTGAGTTTCACTTTTTGAAATGAATTAATGAGATAAATCAACTTTTTGATAATATTTTTTATATCAATTTATTGAGAAGCACCTTATAAATGTATATTTATATTGTTTAATTTAATTTAGTGAAACTGACAAATTGTTGATTTCTTATGTGTAAAGTGAAATTTTAAATAATAAAAATCCAATCTCTCAAACTATTAGAATGTTTAATTTGGAGTTTATTTGGTATAAACTACTATTCATATAATACCTTGCATCTCTAGTCCTTTTCAATACATCAATGAAGAAGCCTGCTGACTTGACAGTTGTCCAGTAGATGATCATCAAGCTCCTGCACAAGGAGAGTAAACCACAGAAAGTGCTGTATGGAAGCATGTTCATGGAAACGTGACTGGAAGCTACAAGTGTGCAAGAAAAAGGTGCACAAGCAACAGGGATGACTGCAGCCTTAAGAAAATTGTCAAGCAAAGCTGGAGTGAGGAAGTAGTCAGTGTGTTAAGAGCCACCATGCAT
Source organism: Clarias magur (assembly GCA_013621035.1). NCBI lineage: Eukaryota > Metazoa > Chordata > Actinopteri > Siluriformes > Clariidae > Clarias > Clarias magur. The sequence goes on along the minus strand of QNUK01000545.1, from coordinate 95,821 downwards.
GTTGTGTTCCTAGTGTCAGGCCACTCCTAAAACAGAGACAACATCAGACGTGTGTTATTAGGGCTAAGAGAAAAACTAGACTTTGAACTTACTGGTACAAAGTTCTCCTTTCAGAGAAAAGTTAATTTTGCATTCGATTCAGAACTCAAGCTTCCAGAGTCTGAAGGAAGAGTGGAGGGGCACTGAATCCAAACTGCTTAAACTCCAGCGTAAAGTTTCCAGTCTGTGACTATTTGGGGTGCCATGTCATCTGCTGCTGTTGGTCTACTGTTTTGTTGGTCCACAGTGGTCCTTAAACCAGGTATTAGTACTTTTGGCAGTGTGGGCTGGAAAAAGGAAATCGTCATCTCCATAAAGCTTGTCAGCAGATAGAAATATCTACATCTAGGCATTTAGCAGACGCCCTTATCCAGAGCGGCTTACATTTTTTTTTTTATCTCATTATACATCTGAGTAGTTGGGGTTAAGGGCCTTGCTCAAGGGCCCAACAGGGACAACTTGGTGGTGTATATACACAACTTCGTTGTATATATAAATGGAATTGTAATGGTTTCGCTATCTCTGATTCGTCAGCTCATTATTTCATGCCAACATATCGTCACACCCCAAGATATAAATGTATATGACGTCCAATAAAATACGGGACTTACTCGCGGCCCAGTCAGGATGAGTATTACATGCAGTGCTGTAAAAGGGCATGAACCCATGTAAAAGATTGAAATCGTCCGTTGAATCCATGTATTACAAAGAGTTGCGTGGTGGTGGGACTTGAACCTGGGACCTTCCGAACCGTAGTCCAATGCCTTAACCACTGAGCTACCCTTGACCCCTTGACCCCCATGAAGTGCATGAAGTGCTCTAAAACCTCCTGGTCCACCATGATTTCCTTTTCCAGCACTAACCATGATATTACTGTGCTTGGTCGGCCGGCCAACATATCTGACCTGAACCCTATAGAAAATCTATGAGCTAGATGAGAAACTCTTGACCCAACAATACAGACAAGCTTAAGGCTGCTATCAAAGCAACCTGGTGTTCAGTAATGTTTCAGCTGTGCCACAGGCTGATATTTCTGTATTTTAAACTTTTTTTGTTTGATATATTTGTTATTTTTTAAATATTTTGATTGGATTTTTGATTTTCATAAGCTGAAGCCATAACCATAGAAAAATAAAACAAAAAAGTTATGAAACTAGAATATATGAATTATATACACACTCACGTAAAGGATTATTAGGAACACCATACTAATACAGTGTTTGACCCCCTTTCACCTTAACTGCCTTAATTCTACGTGGCATTGATTCAACAAGGTGCTGAAAGCATTCTTTAGAAACATTGGCCCATATTGATAGGAGAGCATCTTGCAGTTGATGGAAATTTGTGGGACGCACATCCAGGACACGAAGCTCCCGTTCCACCACGTCCCAAAGATGCTCTATTGGGTTGAGATCTGGTGACTGTAGGGGCCATTTTAGTACAGTGAACTCATTGTCATGTTCAAGAAACCAATCTGAAATGATTGGAGCTTTGTGACATGGTGCATTATCCTGCTGGAAGTAGCCATCAGAGGATGTGTACATGGTGGTGATAAAGGGATGGACATGGTCAGAAACAATGCTCAGGTAGGCCGTGGCATTTAAACGATGCCCGATTGGCACTAAGGGGCCTAAAGTGTGCCCCTTAGGAAAGATCCCCCACCCCATTACACCACCACCAGCAGCAGCCTGCACAGTGGTAACAAGGCATGATGGATCCATGTTCTCATTCTGTTTACGCCAAATTCTGACTCTACCATTTGAATGTCTCAACAGAAATCCAGACTCATCAGACCAGGCAACATTTTTCCAGTCTTCAACTGTCCAATTTTGGTGAGCTCGTGCAAATTGTAGCCTCTTTTTCCTATTTGTAGTGGAGATGAGTGGTACCCGGTGGGGTCTTCTGCTGTTGTAGCCCATCCGCCTCAAGGTTGTGTGTGTTGTGGCTTCACAAATGCTTTGTTGCAGACCTCGGTTGTAACGAGTGGTTATTTCAGTCAAAGTTGCTCTTCTATCAGCTTGAATCAGTCGACCCATTCTCCTCTGACCTCTAGCATCAACAAGGCATTTTCGCCCACAGGACCGCCGCATACTGGATGTTTTGCCCTTTTCACACCGTTCTTTGTAAACCCTAGAAATGGTTGTGCGTGAAAATCCCAGTAACTGAGCAGATTGTGAAATACTCAGACCGGCCCGTCTGGCACCAACAACCATGCCACGCTCAAAATCACTTAAATCACCTTTCTTTCCCATTCTGACCTTCAGTTTGGAGTTTTTATTAAGAAATAAGTAAACTTATTTTGACATTGGAGATCTTTTTACTGTAACAAAATTACAGTAAATTTCAATTTCCACTCTTTTCTTCTTGCATCATTGACTTCCTGTATTTATTGTTATAAATGTGTTTCCTTAGAAGAAACTTTGGCCCTTTGTGGGTGGATGGGGCTAATCCTGGAGTAACACTGTTGCAGAAGTGAGCAGAATCTGTATGGAGGTTAAAGGATGTCTGACGATAATTTGAGTGATTTTGTTGTGTATATAAATGGAATTGTAATGGTTTCGCTATCTCTGATTCGTCATCTCATTATGTCATGCCAACATATCGTCACACCCCAAGATATAAATGTATATGACGTCCAATAAAATACGGGACTTACCCGCGGCCCAGTCAGGATGAGTATTACATGCAGTGCTGTAAAAGGGCATGAACCCATGTAAAAGATCGAAATCGTCCGTTGAATCCATGTATTACAAAGAGTTGCGTCAAAGTTTTCACCCCCTTTGAACTTTTCCATATTTCATACGGTTACTTTGTGGAACTGAAATTGACATAACTGAGCTTCTGTCTCAACTGAGCACTTACACAATCGCAGATCTCAGTCTTTGTGACATACAATATCCACTAAAGTCTATTTCCAGGCTGTAGTCATACATAATATGGAAAGGTAAATTTGTATTATGCACAGAACTGTAGCTCCAAAAACCCCGAGATGCACAGAAATGTCAATCTATATTTTTCAGGCTAACTGTGATGTCATGTTTATACTATTCATAGAGAAGGCAATTAAAATAAACAACACAGTTATTTTAACTGCATAATTTCCAAGGAATCACAAGAGGCATTTTTTAAAAGGTAGATTCTCATTTCTCATGCAAATAGCATTCATACTTTGTTAGACAGGAGATTAACAAAGGAATCTCATTCTGCCGGGTCATAGCCGAAACTCTTCTCGAAGCTTAACGAGTTTATGTGGAACTTTAATTATCTCAGAAAGTCATTATAGATAATCGATCAATAAATAAATATATAAATAAACTCAGAATTGATCAGGGCTACAAAACAATTTGTGTCATTGTACAGAATAGTTTTGCAACAAGCTTTTTCGTACACAGGTGTTAGCTGTAGTCAGGAGCGCACTGGAAAGTTTTAACTGAAAACCAAATTATTATTGTTAAATGCTTTCACACTGTTAAAAAAAAAAGCCCAGATTTTAATCTGATTTGATAAAGAAAACATATAGTAAAAATCAACCAAGAACACACCAATCAGTACATCTCAGGTTGTTTTTAACTGAATAAAAAATATTCAATTAAATCAATACGGCAAAATTAATTCCAGAACAATTGACACCCTTTATTCAAGTATGTAAATAAACTGAGAGGGAGAGAGAACCATTTCAAATAAAAAGGAATTAACTACATGTGTTTATATATGGCATATTCATGAAGAAATTAAGTCAATCAAAATCTGTAAAATTATTTCATTAATTTCTTTTTTTTAAACAAAAACAATAAAAATGCAGTGAATTTCAATGTTTACACTCTCCTAGTTTTTGCATCATACACTTATTTATTGTTATGAAGGTGTTTCTGTAAGAGAAAATTTGACTATTAAATAAAATGAGAGTGAGAGAGCAGCATATTAAAACACGGAATTTAAAAAAATGGCATCATTTTGAAAAGAATGAGAACATTTAAATTAAAGAAACAGTAAAAAATTTATTTTTAATATTGCAAAAAAATATGCACGTTTCTAAAGGTGCCAATAATTTTGTAGCGTGTGTGTGTGTGTGTGTTTGTGGGTGTGTGTTGGGTTAGATTGTTTGTTCACGCTATTTATCTTGTGCATCTCCAGGATTATAGGGAACAGAAAGTAGAAACGAATTCCTAAGCAACTTGCCACACACACACACGCACACACACAATAGGTCTTTGCAGTTTCCCTTTTCATTCGTGACAGAAATGAGAGTTGAAAAATCCGGGTTTGATTAATTGTTCTTGCAGTTTTTTGATAAATAAAAGCATGAAGAAAAAAAACGTGTGCAACACGAGATGCCACTTTCTATATTTTTACATGGTTTGATTTTTTTTTCTTTTGTTCCAGCCATGACACACACACACACTGTTCCAGATATACAGTACCAGTCAAAAGTTTGGACACACCTTCACATTTTTTGTTTAGTGGTTTATTTCTACATTCTTGAACAATACTGGATATTTTTTCAAGACTATAAATAACACATCTGGCATTAGGTCCAGGTTGTGCTCGACTTTTGAACATCCAAGTTACGAATTTCTGCAGATACTGCGCGATTCTACTTCTGGTTCAATCACGGAAGAAGCTCACATGTATAGAACAAAAGTAGACACTGTAGTACACCAGATAAAGTCCGGTATATTGTGTGTGTGTGTGTGTGTGTGTGTGTGTGTGTGTGTGTGTGTGCATGTACAGTAGAGTTGTAGGAGAAATGAGTCAGCCTCACCACTTTCGAGGATTAGTCTGGGAGCACAATGATAGAAAGTGGCTGCCCTGTAAAGCAGAGACAACACTGTTACATTTTATGTGTGAGAGTCATTTCCTTAGGCGCGATTACTTTTTTTGGCCATGTAACTGATTGTTGGACTTCAGAACAAATCAGACTCCCAGAATGGAACTCGTTTGTAAGTCAGGGACTACCTGTAATGAGGTAAAATAGCTATCCTGGAACAGTTTGTGCAAGAACAGTATTTCAAGTGTGTGTGTAAACCCCATCAAGCTCCATGATGAAACCGTCTCTCATGAAGACCTTCCCAGGAAAGCGAGACCAAAACTTACTGCTGCAGAGGAGAAGATCATTTAGCGTCACCAGCCTCAGAAATCACCAATTAACCTCAAGCAGCACCTCAGATTAGAGCCGTTATGAAGCTTCACAGAGCAGAAGTAGCAGATATACATCTCAATATTTATTGAGATATACATCTCAACTGTTCAGAGGAGATTATTGTGTAGTTTGGATAAACGGCTTTTACAGTGTAGAAAGAAATAAAAACCATGGAAATAGATGGTGTGTTAAAAATATTCACTGTTAGTGTACAATTTATTATTTTTCCCCCTTATCTATCATGTTTTTTGTTATGTTAGTATCTTTGGAATTTAACCACGCGTGCAGGTCAGTTGGTTTCAGTGGAAGTTGCACTTTTGTTTGTGGTTCCATGGCAGTGATTTCAGGATAAGACTTGCCTTTCATCTCCGCATGCAGTTCCGAGGCAGCGCCAAAGTTAGATCCATCACACATGATGACAGCTCATTGACAGTCTGAAATTTATTTACACTTCTAAACAATTAGCAAGTTTCTTGATAAGCAGATGAAGACACATGGGTGGACTTTGAACATGAAAATATCCCAGGAGGATTACTTTATCAGAAAGGAGTCGTAAAATAGTCAAACTTTATAAAACACACAAAAATACTGTTTTTATATGGTAATAAATTGTACCTTATGATTAAAATTGATCAGTAAAATTAATTGCGTACACAGGATGCAGCTGGTGTTTAGCTTCCAAAGCTAAGAACAAAAGCTAATCTAAATCTAAAGCTAAAAGCAATATCATTGAGTATCAGCACAGCTGTGATGTCATATGCAGGAAGGCGCAGCCTAAGTACTGAAGATATCACAGCCGTGCTGATATTCAGTACAACAGCAGGACTTTAAGTGTGATATATATTTTTTGTACAACAGTTAAACAAACAACCCTTTATTATCACCAGATTATGATTTGTTTCTTCAGTTAACCATATACACATCATCTTCTGTAGTACCTGAAGGAACTAATTAACCGCGACTAGCAGTGCTGGCAACTGACAGTTAGTGAGTGAGAGTTAGCGAGTGACAGTTGGATGAAAGTAGTTTTAAACACTTAGTGGTACTCAAATGGTGAGGAGAATAAATCACAGAGGTGGTGGACTCACCAGATTCACTTTTTATTTCCACTTATCCCGCTTCCGTGTTCCGGGGTCGAGTCCGAAATAGTGTTAAATGGAAATTACTTGTTCCACACACAAAGTAGTGCCCTTGATCAGTAGCCAGAGAGGGTTTTGGGATTCAGCATTGTGTTAAAAGTTAGTTAGCTTTTTGGATGTAAATAAAAGAATGCAGAACGACTTAAAAGTGATTACTAAGAAGACAGCGTGTTGTTTAAGACGACATTGTTATCACCTGGGAGACCGAGTCACACATACTGTATAGTTAAACATCACAGTGCTGCCATGCTCAAACGGATGACTTGGTCTTTTTTCAGGCCCAAGCACTATAAGGTGCACAGGACCCTCTTGTTTTCCTAAGGATTTTTTCCCCCCACACTTTTGGACACTTCGGGGGTCTTAACATGCTCAAAAACACATGAAACTTGGCAGACAGGTTGGAATCTGCTGCCAACAGGATGCTTGAGAGTCTTGTGGCTCGGGGCCCCCAGGGGCCCCCACACGAGATTTTGCTGCATAGCTCATACACACTTTCATGTAGGCACACAAAACTCGGTACACATTTAGAGCTCATTGAGCTGAACAACTTGTTGAGTCCTGTTAAGTTAAACCATGTCCTGGGTTTAACTTAACAGGAGGCCGGTTATTTTGGGTCGTTCACAAAAACACACCCGATGGATTTTGTTATACTCCCCCTAGGTAATTTATACAATCGCCACCAAACCGGGCCGATGTGATCTGAAGACATTGAGGATGCAAAATTGCGGGGGCATTTTTGATATCTCAAACGGGTCAGCCGTGATAATGCCTTAAACGTACCCCGAAAAATGATTAATAACTTTCTGTGTGCCATTATATTGAGTGCCATTATATTCAGTGACATGTTCAGAGACATCACATTGAGGAACATTATAGTGTGACGCTTATTTTCCAGCATCTGCGGCCTATTGTACACACATACACATCACAAATGTTAACCTTTACACACACACACACACACACACACTCATACATCACACACATGCACACATACATTCACACATTAGAAATGTTAAAACTCATGCACACACACACACACGGACACACCCACCCCTCTCTCACAACGCACACACACGCACAAACACACTTGTATTACAATGGTAACACTCTCACACTCACACACACGCACGTATACACACACACTCATACTTATATATATCACACATCACAAATTTTAACACTCACACCTCTGTCTCACACACCCGCACGCAGAAGCATACAGACCCACACACACTAACAAGTCACATGTCTCACACACACACTAACACACACATCACTAATGTTAACACACAGACTCACACACCACACAGACACAAAAATGCACATTTACTCGTCACACACACTAACCCTCACACACACACACGCACACACACACACACACACACACACACACACACACACACACACAGGTTGTGCGGTGCCCCCCCGGGGTGGCGATGGCACAGGGTGCTTGGGCCTGTCATCGTTGCTTGCAACTATATTTTCCTTTTGATCTTCTGCTCCACACTACAGTCAATTGTGATAATGCTCCAATGGCCCCAAACTCAAAAAGAAAAGAAAAAAAAAATTCCCCTTGGAAGATGGAAGTGGTTTCTATTTTTTGCAAAAGCTATGCTATATTGTTAAATATATATTATTAGACCATTTAACATTTGTAAGTTTATCTAAAAAATTGGGAATTAAGTCTGAACCAAAAACTGACTATAAAATGATTGATTAAATCACATAATCAATTAAATCGGTTGTTCATTATCATTAAAGTGTCTGGAAGTTGCGTCATCTCTGAACTGGGAATGTTGAGAAATGTAATTTTTTGAATTATAACTACTCACTCACATTTATCACAACTTGTCCCCTCGTGCTCGGGCAGTTTTTGACACACAGTGGACCCCTCTGTCATGACCCACATCCTCACAGCCTATTTGGTTGGTTTAAGGGAGAGTACTGGTGGAAGGAGAGCCCTCCCTTGTATTTCACCATGCTCCTGCTCTCATCGACTGTCACAAAGCCAATCAACCCCCCAAATCCTGAAAAAATTCCTGAATGGGTAATGATGAAACTCTTGACTTTGTTCACATCTTAAATGTTTCATTTCAGATTCAGTGAGGTGCTGTACAGTACAGAGACCAATATATATATATCTTTCTACCAAAATAAAAAGCTGTCCAAACTTGCCTGGCTGAATTATGCACCCTTGCTAAATCATGAATGAACTGATTATTTGGAAAGCGAGTTATATTTCACTTGCCACACCCAGGCCTGCTTACTGCCAGACCTGTTGAATCAAGGAATCACTTAAGTAGAAACTGTCTGACAAAGTGAAGCACACTGAAAGATCTCAAAAAGCAACATGATTTAAAGAAACTCAAGAACAGGTGAGAAACAAAGTCATTGACATGTATCAGTCTGGAAAGGGTGACAGAGCCATTTCTAAGGCTTCGGGACTCCGGTGACACAGTGAGAGACATTATCCACAGATGGAGCAAACTTGAAACAGAACCTTCCCAGAAGCAGCCGGCTACCAAAATTACCCCAAGAGCACAACGATAACTCATCCAGGAGCTCATAAAAGAACCCAAAACAAGATGTAAAGATCTGCAGGCCTCACTCTCCCCTTAGGGCAGTGTTCATGATAAAAATGAAGATCATATCAACAGTCACAGATGGTGGGGGTAGTGTTATGGTTTGGAGCTTTTAAGCTTCAGGCCTGGACGACTTGCCATAATTGATTGCGCTCTCTTTGCCATAAAATCCTGAAGGAGAATGTCTGACCATCAGTTAAATGATGACCATCATCATTTAATAACTGCATTTTGTATGCACTCGGGTTATCTTTATGAAATATTAAAATGTTTGTGAGAAAGACAAACGAAAGAGGGAGGGGTGAATACTTTTTCACAGCACTGTACAGTATATGTTCATCGGATTTTAAGTAAAATCACTGGGTTCACAATTTTAAAGCTTAAACGGTGATTTATTTTACGGCACAACCGAGTAAAAACACTCCTATCTGACTTCTGGTCATATCGTGTGCAATAACACGGGGCTTACTCATCCAAAATATAAGAAGTGTTAAGTTCGAAATGATGTCAGATGTTATGACATTATACTTTCACGTAAGCGCTTACCTTTTCTTTCCTTCTGACTAGGAAGTGAAGTTCTGCGATTCACAGAACCAGTGTGTTCTCAGCTCTTAATGGAACACGCTGAAATTTGAGAGTACGCAGGAAGACAATGATAGTAATCTGAGTGAGTCACTGATGCACACACTCGCGCGCGCACACACACATGCTCCTTTTGTCATTTACAGCAAGGCAAGTTTCACTCTTTCTAAGGTGTCTTTCACACACACTGTAGTGTTTCTGCTTTTGTTTTTCTGCTCCGACCCTCAAAAGAAAAAGAGAGAGAGATGGAGAGAGACAGAGAGAGAGAGAGACAGAGAGAGAGAGAGAGACAGAGAGAGAGAGAGAGAGAGACAGAGAGAGAGAGAGAGAGAGAGAGAGAGAGAGAGAGAGAGAGAGAGAGAGAGAGACAGAGAGAGAGAGAGAGAGAGAGAGACAGAGAGAGAGAGAGAGAGAGAGAGAGACAGAGAGAGAGAGACAGAGAGAGAGAGAGAGAGAGAGACAGAGAGAGAGAGAGAGAGAGAGAGAGACAGAGAGAGAGAGAGAGAGACAGAGAGAGAGACAGAGAGAGAGAGAGAGAGAGAGAGACAGAGAGAGAGAGACAGAGAGAGAGAGAGAGCTGTCGAAGAGTTGTTGGTTAACCTGGTGGTTTAACACAGACAGACCGACCAAAGGCATCCCTGTCACACTCACACACAGTTTAGTCGAGGTGTGTACAGACATATATGTGTGTGTGTGTGTGTGTGTGTGTGTGAGTGGTGTGTGGTGGGGCTCTCCCTCCGTGCGTAGGCAGTGTGGGAGGATGTGTCGAGAGGAAACCGATCAGTGCTGCACTCCCCAGGGTTATGAGCCACTTCTTACTGTAAGTGCTCTCTCTCTCTGTCTCTCTTTTTTTCTTCACTTACTGTCACCCACACATGCACACACACACACACGCGCACTAATCACCCCTTTGTTTTATCATCTGAAAACGCTACAGATTTCGTGTAAAAATAATCGAATCATGTTGTCATCTTGACTCAGGTGTTTTTAAATCAGTAATAAGCGTGTGTGTGTGTCGTGTTCTAGTAAAGCAGTTACCAGTCTGAAATGTATTATTTCCCCACAACAGCACATCCCCAAACCATCAAACACCAAGTTCTTTTGAATAGTTTTTGAAACAGGTTTGTTCCTTTTCTTACTTTCCACATGTTAGAGCAGCTGTACATCTTCAGCGCTTACCAGCGTCTCTCTGTTCTTTCTCTTGTCGATAGTTAAGATGAAAAACTCAATTTTCTGTGGGACTGTGGCGTAGTGGTTATCACTGTCGCCTTGCACCTCCAGGGTCCGGGTTCGATTTCTGCCTTGGGGTGTGTGTGTGTGTGTGTGTGTGTGTGTGTGTGTATGGCTTTGCATGTTCTCCCCGTGCTTGGTGAGTTTCCTCCGGATTTTTCGGGTTTCTGCAGATTAGAATAATTGGCGTTCCCAAATTGCCCGTAGTGTGGAAGTGATTGTGTATGTGTGTGTGCCCTGTGATGGATTGGCACCTTGTTCAGGTTGTACCTGTATCTCGTGCCCTAGGTCTCCAGGGATAGGCTCCAGGCCCCCCTGGACAAAGCGGTATAAGTGGGAACTCAACTTTACATAAGTAAAACTTTACATATTACTGAGAAACCACAAAGCATTGTAATCCCTTCTGACCTGCAGCTTTAACTCTGACTGTGACAAAACACTCACACTGAGACTCCTTCCAGAATCTTGGGGCAGGGGTAGCTCAGTGGTTAAAGTATTGGACTGCTGATGGGAAGGTCAGTCCACGCTAAAATCACTGAGTTGCTACTTTTGGGCTCTTAGGAAAGGCCCTCAACCTTCATCTGCTTGCATGTGTAATGAGATGATAAAAGAAATAGAAAGGTCAGTCGCTTTGCATAAGGGCGTCTGCCAAATGCCGCATTTGTAAAAATCCTCAACAATCACATACATTTTTATTCCATTTATTATTACTTGAATCATCTGTTGCTATAGAAACAATAACAAAATAATAATAAGTAATTGTCTTTATGTAAACCTCAAGTCTATTTGCTACTGTTCCAAAGAATTAATCAACACCTTCTGACCAATCAGAGTGCGTAATTCTGCATGATGTCATGGCTGTTCTTTTGTGTGGTAGTTTATGTAGCGCCACACTAACAAAATGTAATTTTTATCAAATTGAAATTATGTTTATTTTTACATATTATTTACTTATCTTTGCATTTGAGGTGGTAACATTGTCTCCTTCCATTATAATCCTACTGGTGGCACTTTCTAAACTATTCACACATTGGCAGGGAGTAAAGCATCCCATGAAGTAAGAATGAAGTACTTGCAAAGTTTGTTACAATTGTAACAAAATCTAAAACAGTTTTTAGAAGAATCAGTTGAAGAATCACAATACAAATTGAATCAGCATCTATAATTATATTTCGTTATAATTTGTATTGTGTGCTCCCTGGTTCCTTTCTTTCCCTGGTTGTTAAATGTTTGTCGTGCCCAGGGTATTGCTATGTCTACCGCACTGTTCTTTCATGAGACAGGAAAATGTTATTAGCAAGTGCTAGCAAGTTCTTCAGTTAAAAAAACATAACAGCCAAATAGCAATATTAAATGTAATCATGTGTTTTAAAGTTGATAAGCAATTCAATAAAATTAGACTTTGAGATTTAGCAGTGTGGATGTAAACTAGCAAGCCAACATTAAATGTTTCACTTTAAATTCAAATCCTCTTGATGTAAATTCCAAGTGACTTTTAAAAAGTTCCAATAAATGTTTATTTTGAACAATAGGCCATGGTTCCCCCTACAGTACAATCCATCATCCATGTCATAGAACACAAAATATATATTTTGAGAAACAGAAAGGTTGGAAAATTTCTGGGAAAAAACATCAGACACAGAATTTTGAGATGAAATATATTTAATATGCTACATTGCAAAATTTCAGTGAAAATAAACTCTGACATATAAAGTATCAACAATTAAAATAATACCTGAGTAAAGAGAACTGTACAAAAATCTTGCATGAAACAACAAGAAAATCAGTAAACAAACTCCTGTCATCGCTACGCAACAGTAACCGCGCACATGGATCGAGATCCTGCTTTTTCCAGTGCTAATGGTAAATAAATTAAAACAAAGAAGCATACAGTAATAAATTACGCTTGATCTGTCCTGAGTTTAATAATAACTTCAGTTCCTGCTGTGCTCAAGAAAGTAAATTGAAAATTCAGTCCGGTGTCAGACGACTGAATTATACAGAATGCAAAAAGGACTTCTCTAAATAATAAATAATACGATGGAAGTTTGACTTCTCTTTAAAGAAGTGAGATCTATGCGATTGCAAACCAAAGATTGCATAACTGTTTGCAGAATTTCTTATACCTCGAGTTACAGCGAGGGTGCTGAGAAACGGCGTACACGGAAAACATTCACACAACAAACCCCTGATATATTTTGTTAACAATTCCATACCCTGATTAACAACATTTCCTGAGAAAAAAAATTTATATTTTCCAAACAACAGCAAAAACAAAATTCAAACAAGAGTGTACAAAAATTGCATTTACACAGTTCCAAAGTCAAACACACATAGTACTGAGAGTAATAAATTAATATGAACTTACAAACACGCTAAACAAAACAAAATAACTGATCGCCTTCGCTCTCAGAAGGCTTAAGTGCGGTTATCTTTGGAAATGCTGTTTATGTATTTGGTCCAGCTTGCCTTGGATTATCGCTCATCTTCTCAGTATATTTTTTGGCCTAGGCTGTTTACACACAAAATTTCTGACAACTTCTGGGCCTTCTGGTTTAAATATTCTTTCTTATTATACTCTTCCTTCCCCACCAAACCGCACAACGCTGGCCCTCTCTTGCCATTGCATCAGTCCCGAGGTTTTCAACAGGTCAGGATGAGAAGCTTTGAAGTGGCTGGGTTTGGGTTGATCATCCAGCTCCAGCCACCTATCCAGAGCAGCTTGGACTTCGGTCTCTGACGAATTCTCTGCGAGAGCTTCAGCCTCGGCACTGACATCGAATCGCTCAAGTATCTCAGCAGCGTACCTCAGCTCAGGACTTTCAGGCCGTTGACTGGTGGTGCAACATCCCGATCGACGGTGGAGCCTGAGAGAAAAGTGATGGAGGAAGCCACGGTGACACAACGGGCAGCAATGAGGTCGCTCGCTCGAGCTGTGCATGCGGCGATGCAGCTTCAGATGGATGTATTGTGTGAATTTGGTGCCACATACTTTGCACTGGTAGGGCTTCTCTCCTGAGTGTAGGCGCAGATGAGTCTTCAGGTTGCTGGTGCTGCTAAAACGCTTCTGGCACACCTGTAGGACAGTCAACAGAAACCATGTTTGTTATTGTTTGTTATTTAAACCAAACCAATTATGGAAGCCAGGCTGTACAGCTCAGAAACAGGAGCAGCAAACCAAAAGCTTTATGTCAGTGTCCTCTTTATGGCACCTCAGACATCTTTATTTCATCTGCACTGAGCTTCTATACACCTAGCGGGTGCGTCTGAGACATAAAAAGAACTCAGACTGACGCCATTGTCACGCCCTTTTGGATTAATGTACAACAAAGTCATGGCTCTATTAAAGGGTTGCTTCAGGACTAGGTGAAAGTACCTGCAGATTAACAATGCCTCAGGTGTGTCATCGTGTGACACACACACTACTCCTCTCACTTTCTTATAGATTCATAAACATTCTTTTATAACTATTTCTCATTACTCAGTTACAAATTATCACTGTAACTTTCATTATATTTTCTTTCTCTCTCACCTGACACTCATGGGGTTTCTCTCCAGTATGGACAAGATGGTGTTTCTGTAGGTGTGCCAGCTGGGTGAAACTCTTTTTACACAACAGACACTGAAATGGCCTCTCTCCATTGTGCACCCTCAAGTGAACCTGCAAAAGAAAACAAAGACATGTTAATTAGAACCGGCTAGAACCTCATTATGGTTACACCTCTTTGACTCACTGCAGAAAAATATCTATGTCACACACCTTCAAGTTGGACAGCTGACCGAAGGTCTTGAAGCAGACGTTGCATTCATACTTAATCTTTCCATTCTGTTTCTTTAATGGGTACGGCAGCGACTTGTACCCCGGACCTTGGGGTGACACCGATGATGATGGAGATGATGTCAGAGAGTTGATCTTTGGTGTAGCCGCCATGCTGAGGTTGATGGCCTCCTCGCAAGGATGGTCAGACGCTGTGGATTGCTTCATGAGGGGGGAGAGTTCGGGGGTGGCCCGGGCACCCTGTGGAGGTGACGTATTTGCTGCCCGCTCATGAGGATATAGGCCAGGGTAAGGAAGATTTACAGGGCGCAGGCCTGGCTGAGAAAAAGGCAATGCTTCACTTGTCAGCACATTGCCGTAGTCAAATGGTCCTCTCGGAGGCGGCAAAGAAGGGAGGGAAGGTGTGTAGGGGCTAAGAATAATTTGGGGATAATGAGGGTCAAAAGGAGGCAAAAAGTGGTATGGCAGAGCAGGGTATGGGGTCAAGTCTTCTCTGGGGCTGTAATAGGTCTGGGGATACTGTGGAAGGTCTCGGTCAGGGCACGACTGGGAAACAAGCTTAGGATGTAATTTGTGTGTGCTCTCCTCAGGAAACGTCTTGCTGGAGTCCATCAAGTGCTGATCTGGAGAGCTGGGTGGCGTGTCCTGCTCAATGGCCTCCACATCAATTTTCTCATCAGCTTCTTCAACCTCGTTCTTTCCTTCTTTCATTAGCTCTTCCTGCCTGTGAAGGCTGTGAAGGTGCGATGCCTGTTTGGGACGGCAGGTCCACTGAGGTAGGTGCTTCTGGAGGTCAGCTTCATTCACATCACCACCAAAGGGTTCTACAATAGACAAAGGAAGAAAAACATCAGAGGCACAGCAACAAACACCATGGCCTTCACACACCTACTCATCGCCTTCTCTCTCGTGGCCTCACTTATGGTAAACGGCAGTTGTTTCAGTTTTGGTTTGACAAGAGGAGATATATAGCAACGGTTTCTATCTGATGTAGAGTCAGTACTGCTATCACACATCACCTTGATTACTAGTGTGTGGGAGTTCACGGGTGTGCACAACTCACTGTGTGTGCGTTTCAGTGGGCGTGTGTGTATGAGAACACAGAAGGCAAGCAGAGCAGTCATACTTCTCGGTCAGAAACTGTGCTGACTCACAATGTCAGCAGATGTCTTTAACCACAGGGAAAAAAAATCCTTTATCGCGACCTCAGCAACAGTAGTCGCTGACACATATGACAAGGAACTAGGATGACGATGAAAGCCACACAATCCCATCCATACCGAGCAGGTAAACAGAAAACCACCAAGCCGCAAATAAGATGTGTCTCAAACAAAAATGCCATATCATGGAGTGTGGCTTCATCATCCACTCACATTCTCACAGAGACAGGAAGGAGATTACAAAAACAGATTATTGCCCTTGTGGTCAAAGCCTGCTTCCCCAAACCTGATGTGAACAAATCCTTTACGGGCAGCGTGCACTGTCATATAGGAAAGTGAAAATGGTCAACCAGACGGAGTTACCAAATGCAAAGAAGTCAAAAATGGGGAAAGAAAATGCAGGTTCTGGACTAAAAAATTATTTTCATAACTAATTGATGACCCCTGCTTTAGGAATTCCCTCAAAATTTCTAACATAGCAATCAAGTATTCACATGCCAAGCCTTTCTCAGATGATCTGAAAAAAAAAAAAAAAAATTCCAGCCTATCAACCCTGTCACATGTTTTTTTTTCTTTTTTATGTTTGTCCAGTTCATGGTACTACGGGAAGGAAACCAGAAAGAAAATGCTGTGGATGTGACTAAGTCTGTTTTTTTTTTTTTTTTACTCATTAGACTTCTCTGAATCTCAATTCAGGAAGTAAAAGTTGTAAACCAACCAGCGTGACGTGAAACTTTTCAGAGAAAGAAGCTTTGAGGAATGTCAAACAAAGCTCGATGGGAGAAGCTTCCTGGACAGGGACGTTCCAACTCTTAAACGCAATTGTGTGAGGAGAGTGGTAGAGCTTGAGAGAGACAGAGAGGGAGAGAGAGACAGAGAGTCATAGGCTCAAAAGTCACTCCGTGTGCGCACAATAATCATAATAAATATGTGAGCACAATACACACACGCACTCTCTTTCTCTTTCTGTCTGAGCAGTGAATAGAGCAGGAAACGGTCACACTAAAGGCTATTGTCTGGCAGGATGTCTGAGTGTGAGAAAGATACTCTTTCATGGTTTCACCTCTGAAAGAGATAACACCCATTTACACACATTCATTTACAAACCATTAAAAAAGAAAAGACAACAGCATTGTAGAAACAACCGATTTGACTAGATTTTGTGCGACAGTTTTCTAAAATAGACGAGGATGAGAGCTCCGTTCATCTGTAGCGTGACCTGCTGATGAACCCCTACCTAGACACACAGATCAGCTGGCGCAGAGATACACAGATAATCCAGACAATGAATGGCTAGTGGAAGAACTGACTAGTGCCATGATGGCGCATGCTGGGGAATTGCAGAGCGAGTACGTAATCAGAGGAAATGTTAGAAATTCCATGAGACAAAAAGAGGGACTACAGAACAGCAACTAAACAGATGAGATTGAAATCTGATATTTCATCGGGAGGAATCCCAGCTATATTTACTCACTCAGCTTCATGCTGGCCGTTTGTTCTTCTGCGTGTCCAGACAGCCTCCTTGCGAAGTCTGGCCTGTACCACACGAGCAGCTCGCGCCGAGGCTCCATGGGCCTGATGGCGTAGAACAAGACATCGCGTCTGTTCTGACAGGCCACCAGGTTCTGCTCGGACGGGAAATGGGCCGGGTTGACGAAACGCATCCAGTTGCTGCGCTGCACATCATATCCGTCAACTAAGTGGTGAAGTGGCCCACCGGGGTAAATCTGAAAGACAGGAGCGAAGGAGTGGTTACCTCAGGAACGATACCGTTCATTATACCGTGGTCAACATAGTGTTATACAACCTGTTGTTAAAGAAAACAAACAACAAAATACAGCTTGATATTGAACATAAATTATATTGGACAGAAATTATCAATTATATATACTTCATCATAAACATTTAAAGCTTTTTAAAAATTGCCATAACAGCAAACAATGAAAAGCAAATAAATTTTTTTTAAGTAAATTATAGAGAGAAGAAAGAATAATTAATTGTAAAATAAAATAAAAAATCACCTAAGTTAGGTCAACAAACAACACAACAATTAATATATTTTTAACAAAATTACCAAAACCAGCAATTTAAAATACAAGCCAGCTGAAACAGAATGATCTTTAGTCAGTTCTCACAGAAAATGAGATTAAATCAGAAATAAGACTCCAACACCATAAATCAGTCCATATCACTTTACACTTTGAATCAAACATAAATACAATGACTTCATTTTTATTCTGTCGGTTTGTGTGTGTATGTGTGTGTGTGTGTGTGTGTGTGTGTATATGTGTGTGTGTGAATGAGTGAAATCGTGCCTAAGAGAAATCAGTGATGTGTTAAATTCACCTCTGCCATGTACGGCGTGCTCTTCATGCCCGTTGTTTCTTTCAGCTTTCCTTTCCGAACACTCGAGTGTGTGTGAGAGCGGGTATCAGTGTAGCAGAGTGAGAGTGAGCGTGTGTGTATGTATGTGTGTTTCTCTTTCTGTCAATCTCTACCCACACCTTTTAAAAGACAAGCCAGAGGGGCGGGGCTAGAGTGCCGAACACAACAATGACACACGTTGCCTCAGGCTCCTCCGCCTCCTTGTGCGCGCGTGTGTGTGTGTGTGTGCATTTTAGTGTAAGTGTGCCAATAAATAATTATGAAACTTGACATAGATTTTCACATAGGTGACAGACACACACACACACACACACACACACACCTGAGCGAGTAGACTAAGCAGAAGCTGTAAGTGAACAGGAAGTTTGGACTGATGTTACAGGAAATGAGGGACGGAACGGGTACTGGTGAGTCCTAAGGGGACGAAGTCAGAAGTGGAAAACCCAGAGTGGCTCATACTCCCTTGTACACGCACGCACGCACACACACACACACACACACACACACACACACGCAAAAAGCAAAACAGATGGTTCATAGAACTGGATGAATGAAAAGCAATACTGCAGAATTATATCAAAATGGAAGTGCTGTACAAAGACAGTGTGAGAGGTGTGAGTACAAATCTCACACTTACACACACGCACACGCACGTTCTGTGAGCTTTTGTGTGCATGCATGTGTGCGTGTGTGGTAATATTAAGAGTTTTGCTTTATGTGTCAGCATTTTGTGCCCACGCCCGCTTGAATAAGCGGACTTATTAAAAGGTAAAGATTCTCTCAGCAGTGTGAAACCTACACACAAGCAGATCAGATCAGATTGCTGCAGACTTCCTCAGTATTTTCCATCTGATCCCCGCGGAGCGCTGTGTATTCCTGCACCTTTGAACGGTGCGCATGAGCCTGTGTGGGCACTTCCTCCAAAATTCCTTCCTGAACAGGTTTAACAGCATTGTTCCTGATGTGAGTGCGTAAACAATGGGCACAGCGTCCGGGAGGTGTTTGAGTTGTACTTTCAGGCTAAACGAACAGCCTCACTCACCCTCCAAAAATATTTCCTGTTGGTATTAGGCGGAACCGTGTGTTTGCCATAAATTTCACTCTGCAAGTGGACGACGCGTGTGCCATGAGGGAGGTGCTCCTGAATGAAAACACCTTTCACCTGCAGAAAACAGTTAGTCCGGCAATTAATTCATATTGCAAAGGTAAAAATCTAAATATCCTGTGCACACCTGTATATACACATTGCCTTGCAGCAACATCAGGCTTCTTGGGTCACCCCTGGACTCAGGGTACCATTTGTATGGAGTGTTGCACGTTTTCCTAATATCCACATGGAGATTCAATATTTTCACACCAATTGGTGGGTCACACTTTTTTGGGGCCCCCATCACCCTTTGTGAATGTGTTTGTGCATCCCATGCTGGTTGTGTTCCAACTTTACACCAGGTGTTCCCACCAGGATAAAGCTCTGATGAACCCTAAGCGCGGGAAGATATGTGAATCCTGCTCGAGTATAGCTGAACTTCAGTACATGGTGTGAAACTATGTACAGCTGTCCTTATTAAACAAATAGGAATAAGACTTTGTTCAGGTTATTGTGCTTCCAAGTGAATAACTGTGTGTGTGTGCAAGAGGGAGAAAAACCAAGAGGCTCTCAATGAGCTACCAAGCCAAAGGCACTGCTATGTGCTGGACATGCAATATGGCTATGCAATACCCTCTTGAAACACGCTAATTTCTGTTGTCACTTTTTAAGACAAAAACAAACACAAAAGTTTTAAAGCGTAAACATTCCTCTATCCTGAAGACTTGCTCTGTGTTCTCACTCCATTTACAGCATTTGGCAGGCACCCTTATCCAGAGCAACTTACATTTTATCTTATACATCTAAGGGTTAAGGGCCTTGGTCAAGGGCCCAACAGTGGCACCTTGGTGGTTGTGGGGTTTGAATCTGCAACCTTCTAAATCATAGTTCAATGCCTGAACCATTAAGCTACCCAATCGCAGCATTCCTGGGGAGAGATCTGTATGCACCTCGACCATGACCAGGATAAATTGCTTACTGAAAGTGAGCGAGTGAGTAAATCATTTTCAATCAGCCCTAAACCGGAATGCATCAGTACCCAAATGAATCAGATTGTTGATGAAATTAATCACACCAGTGCTGAACCGAGTCAATCTCTGATGAATCAAATGGTGTAAATACTGAAATTAATCATGTGGGATCGGTAATGAATTGAAGCTTATTACCATAATAACTATTGTTATCGTTACCTGTTTATACATTATGTACAAAGGTGTGTATGATACCAGGTGTAAGGAGGAGATTCACAGCCCTACTATTCACTCATGATCTCTGAACAGGAAGTTATCTGCAGGGTTCCAGAAGTCCAGTGACTCAAATGCTCCACAGTGCACCTAATGTTTTTATTTTGTGACCAGTTTTATCCAGTGAGCATCGCCCTCATCTGTTCACGTTATAAAAAGGGTGAAATTTTCCTTCCTAAAATTTTATTTGGCTCTTAAATATTTCAGGTTTAGGGGCCAAAGGCTGCTAAAAATATTTGAATCCAGGTGACAGAGCAGTCCTTCTCCTCCTCCTCGTCCTGCTCCACCGAGCCACTAAGCGAGCAAGGTCATCAACTCACCATCAACTTCTGAATATTGTAGCTCACTTTGGGTTCCATTTAGGAAGAGGACATCAAAATTTTTACCCCATTTGTTCCCTGACTTGTTCACTTGCCGATATTGACCCACCAACCTGCTTTCACCTCTCGTGTGATTCCTCTGAGATGATTAGCTAATGTTCACCTGATGGACAGGGAACAGGTTTTTGCCACTTCAGCTAGCCCGTTTCACATTCCCAGTATTAATTAATTTATTCATAGTCTATTCCGTTTATCCTGCATACACGGTAATGGAGCCCTGGAGCCTATCTCATAAGAGACTTGGGGTACAAGGCGGCATACACCCTGGACAGGGTGCCAATCCATCGTAGACACACAAACACACTATGGGCAATTTGGAAATGCAAATAACCTCATCTGCATGTCTTTGGACTGTGGGAGGAAACTGGAGTACCCGTAGGAAACCCACCAAGCACTGGGAGAACATGCAAATTCCACACACACAGACCTCGAGGCGGAAATCGAACCCATGACCCTGGAGGTTCCAGGCAACAGTGCTAACCACTACACCACCACATTGTTTGTACTGTATGTCTATTTGAATTAATATTAAAGCTATTAGTTCTGAATTCATGAGTTGATGGATGAAGGAGAAGCAGAAAAGCTTCTGATATGGTTAAATGTCAAAAAAAAAAAACACAAAAGAAAAACAGGAACGTTCAGGGCCAGAGGATGGGAAATGAGAGCAGAAGTGACAGCAGGATTGTTTGTCGTTATTCTTGCATAACTAATTGGTCAGTCTCCTCTGATTAATCTCTGCGGGGGTGTTTTTCAGTTAGAGGGGGTAGAGGTTTGGTGGTGGTTGGTTTTGGGTGTTGGAGGAGCTTCATGACAGGATCAGCAGATCTGAACACATTGCCCTCACTCCGTAACTGTCTTCTCTATTGAACTAATGTAAATCATTAAGGCTTAGCCTACTTCCTGTGTGTGTGTGAGGGGTATATGTGGAAATCCCAAGTTGGTGAAGGATAAACAGGTATCTGTGCCCCAGGGTCAGACCTTCTTTCATACAATTTACTTTTAACAATCTAACGGCACATCATGTGACCTTGAGGACACTTTGAGGTTAAAAGGTCACTTTAATGGTCCAACAAGCAAAAGTACAGTGTGGTGCCTTTATATCTGACAGTACAGGTGGAACCACACCAGAGGGGTTCCTTTTCAGTTTTTTTTTAAAATACATGTTGAGTTTACAAAGAATCCTTCAGGA
Organism: Clarias magur; assembly: GCA_013621035.1. Taxonomy (NCBI): domain Eukaryota; kingdom Metazoa; phylum Chordata; class Actinopteri; order Siluriformes; family Clariidae; genus Clarias; species Clarias magur. Next base: position 73,886 of record QNUK01000545.1, on the reverse strand, counting down.
ACACCAGGAATGTTTAAGTTCTAAGATTTGGGTGGAAAAATCTAGAACTTTTGTAGATACCGCTGTCAGAAAAGCCTGAAAACACTGTGCATGAGAATTTAGCCACACACTTTTGTCCCATACGGTTTCCCGGATCTGCACGGGCGAGTTTTCAGGGGCTGTCCAAGGATCAGGAGGATGAAAGGATTGTGGGATTTCCAGGAAGAAGTTCACACGCTTCACAAGCACCCAGTCGGCGCTTTCACAGAACAGATGTGAAGGGAAACCACTAGAGGAAAAAGGTTTGCTTTCGGATGGGAAGTGTGAAACCTGACACGATTGCTTTATGAATTACCGTCAATGCTTTTTTTTTTTTTTTGCTATTATTATTTGGCGTGTGAAATTATAAAACGTGACCACCTTTCGAAAAGGTTTCACTTGCTAGTTCTCCCATGAAGCTTGTGAACGTTTGCATGAGCGAGTCAAAAAAGAAAAGGAAAAAGAAAGAGAAAAAGGGAAGAGAGATGAAAGTGGGTGTGGTTGCAGTACAGGGCCCCTTCAGTGTTACAGTTAATATGTACAATAATAATAATAATAATAATAATAATAATAATGATTTTTATTTATACAGCAGTTTTTCATTTTGGGTCTTGAACTTTCACGCACATAAAAAAGAACTGAGAAGAGCCTGTCTGGTGAAAGTGTGATTTTTTTTTTCCTATGCAAAATATTAACGGGCACTGCTGAGTCTGTGTGTGTGTGTGTGTGTGTGTGTATGTGTGTGGGCAGAGATGTGTGTTTTGGCATGTTTTTATATCTTTGTGAGGACCGAACGTCCCCACAAAGATAGGAAAGTTTTGACCTTGTGTTTCGTCTCAGTAAGTTGGTCTGCAATGAATGTCACTGAAAGGTCCTTACAAGGATAGCAAGACAAATGTGTGTGTGTGTGTGTGTTTTTTTTCACGCCAGACTTCACACCCTGACTAAACTGAAGACCACAAGTTCACACATTTTGCAGGGCGAGACGCAAAAATAACTGAGGATGAGAGAGAGAGGAGCGGTCTGCCATCTATTAAAAAAATTATAAATTAGCCTGCATGAAAGAGATAGAGTGTGTGTACGAGAGATAATGTGTGAGATAGAGATAGATAAATAGATAGAGAGAGTGTGCATGGAGGAGGAAGGAAGAGAAGACAACCGCAGCCAAGAGTGCGAAAAAAAACAAAAAACAAACACGCAAAGGGCAGATAGAGTGAAAGTCATCCAGCAGTGCTAATCTGCTTCACATCATAACGCAAATACACAGAGCAGGTAACAACGAGCATCAGCACATACACACACACACACACACACAAAAGACTCTGTGTTTACGCACTCATTTTTTTTTTCTCAGCAGGTGATGCAGAGAATGAAAAAAGTCGTAGGATGTGGATCGATAGTGAAACTCAGAAGAGTGGGAGAGAGTGAGAATAGGGAGACTGTGTGTGTGTGTGTGTGTGTGAGACAGAGAGAGAGAGAGAGTGAATTGATGCGATTAAAGATGAATCAGCAGGCATGTCACCTGTTGGCCTTTGGTTTCTCTGATTTCTGTGTCACACACACACACACACGACTCTTTGACGGAGCTGGAATGAATACCATGAATCTGATTGGCCAGCAGTGTTGGGTGTAACGCAAAACAAAGTAACGCTTCAGAGTACTCGGATTACTTTTTTGATGTAACGAGTAATCTAACGCGTTCGCTCCGTCATTCAATTTATGTAATCCGTGTAATCCAGACAGCAGTCATTCCCAATCCATTAGTGTGTGTGTGTGTGTGTGTGTATGTGTGTGTGTGAGGAAGTTATCCTACAAGACCCCGTAATTCCTGCTGTTATACCCCTATCTCACCGGTGCGGTTTGACTATGTGAGGATCGACGCGCGGAAAGATGGAACCCTAATCACAGCGCCGAAACTGGCGGTGAATCCTGATGAACCGTACTTACGGCCACCGTGCGAAACCGCGTAGCTGAGATAGGGCTATTACTGTAGTAGTTAACAGATTATGGGCCAAACTTCACTGAGTGATGACGGTAGAATAATTATAAAGGTCTTGACTAAATCAACATGCATGAGGAAGAATAAAATCGTTTTCATTTTCTGCAGTGGAAAAGCACTCGAACTAGTTACTTTTATCAGAAAGTCACACAGTAATGTAACTGATTACTTTTTGAAGACAAATGTAACGTCTCCCAACACTGTTGCTCAGTAGGTGGATTAATTTTCCATAACAGCAAGTCTGACAGTAATGCAGCAGCAAATCATCGGTTTATATTAATATAGACATGAATATTTTCTGTATTAACAGCCAGAGTAATTGTTAATATAGTGAAGTTCAGGACAGGACAGAGGGGTTTTCTCGTTTTCATCAGGACTGTAGTGCTCACCTCGTGGTCAGAGCCGTACTGGAAGTAGAGGCTGGGTGGAATGGAGGCCATGTCCCTGGATACATCAATGCCAGGGTGAGGCGGCCGGGCGGGGACCACGTGGGTGGAGTTAAGAGCAGAATCCACCTCACGCCACTTCCTCATGGTCCTGAGACACGGCTCCAGCTTCATCTCCTCTACCGTTTCCCGATTCTGTTCTTTAACTTTCTGTAATAAAACTAAAAAAGGCTGGGTTTAATTAATGTCACAGGTTTAGAAGTTGACAAAAGAAAACATTAAAGTGATAAGAATTGGGTTAAGAACTGTCTCTGACACATTATTAAACCCCGGAAGGTAAGTGGGTCAGAAACACATCCTGAATGAGCGTCACTTAAACGCCTGGTGAAGTTGCATGGTTTAAAAAAGATGTCCGGTCGAAGTCAGAGCTGTGTTTAATAGTAAAAGTATTTCCATACACACAGACACACACTTATATTGTGATGAGAAGTCACGGGCCTAAAAAGCTGTGTGTCCAAAAAAAAAAACACTTGTTAGTGAGACACGTCAGAAGAAAGACCTGATGGGACGTCCATATTCCAGGACTCAAATCGTGAAAGAGTGGTTCTGAGAACATGAGGAATCATTCTCACACATGACGTGGACAATCAAAGCTAAACGAAGGTGAATTAAATATTAGAGTGTGAGGAGCACCTTCTAAAGGTGGTGCTGTTCATTTGAAGAACTTTGCTGGGTTTGGGCTGTGACTCATTAATGGTATAAACATTTTCTCTACCGTGTCCAGTTTTATTTCACTATTTGATTGCCATTTAGAAAAGGTACGGACATAAACCACTGAGAGGCGGATAAACTTGTTAAGAGTCATACGAAGGAAAGGCAACATGAAAATAGAGAAAAGTACATCATACTATATAAGGACAAGGACAACGCTGACCCGGCCAGAAGATCAGATTAAATATAGCAGATTATGACCCTGACTTGTGATTGTCATATGATTGGTATTATTTGTGTTACTCATGTCTATAAACCCACTTTTACACTTCCAATCTAATGACCTGACGCAGTGCTAAAAATGCACTCAATTTACCATGACAACTCCAATCATCCAGAGGTACTTTTCCACTTACTTGACACTCGTTCCGTTGCTCAATCTTCATGCCTTTGGTTATGTCATCCCTCGTTCCTCTCTCTTCTTCAGTCACAAAAACATCCTCAATCTTTTCTTCACTTCCCAAATCCAATTCTCTTTCCGTACTTTTTTTTTTCTGCTTCTCGTCCTCTTTGCCACTGTGACTGTCAGCATCCAGCTCGTGCCAGGCTTTTGAGCGTCCGTGTCTATCCAACCCGGAAATACCTGCGGTCATGTGACTCTCAGGATTTAGACCGAGGAGATCCAAAGGCCGTGCCAGTCCAGCCGTAACTTTGTCTCGTAATGTAAATGCGTGTTAAAGAAAAAGAGCAGATGGTCGATCAGGACTGTGACATCACACACTCAGACGCTTTTCCTCGTACGGTTAATGAGCAATCTGCTTTTAGCCTCACACTCCCCCTCTGTCCTACATCCACAAAACACTGGAAATGTGGAGCAGGACGAGGAGAAGGGCTGTCCGCAGGTCAACATTCTTTCTCAAACACACTTCACTTTCAAAAGAGAAAATAAGGGAATGAGTGTGTGGGAATCGTGTCCTTTTACATGAACGGGGATAAATCACTTCCCTTCCTTTTTTTTAAATAGGATCTTGAAAGATTAGAGAGTTTAAATGATAGTCTAACGTATTTATCACCTACTCACTGTAACTATAACTTGGATATATAATATATGTATAACACATTAAGCGCATTAATGATGATGACACCAGCAAGAAATAAAACTTTTGGATCTGATATTATAGAAAACATATCGCTTATCAGATTCTGTGGCAAGTAACAAAGACTGGACTTAGAAAAGAAATACATTTTTTTAATGCTCTTTTATTCTTTATTTCAGATGTTTGTTTTTTTGCATATTATTTTGTATGCATGATGGATACGTCCATCACGCTGGAATAGGCGCAGTGACTTTTTATTGACACAGCAGTGTAGTCCAAGTGTGAATTGCTTACGTTTGGGTATTTAATTAAGACGATCGTGAACAACAGTGATGTATTTCTACAGAACAGATTCCATAGCGCATACCAGCGATAAGCTCAGGAATTGATTGTATTCATGATTTATTCTCAGGAGCTAAATTAAATCTCTCAGGGTGTGATTTTACTGTCATCGTCCACATGCTGCAGCACATATTTATGGGGATTCCTTGGTGGTGTTTTTTGTTTGTTTTCATTTGTGTTGTTGTATTTTTACTTTGCGCCGTAATCATGTGTAATCAGTTACTGAAAATGTCACTGAGTTATGAAGGTATGAGATAAATTGTAATTGGTTTCCTGCGAGATTCCTGCCAGCCCCGTTGTCCAGTTAAAGACGAGCGTAGAGCAGAGACACCGGCTGAGATGGAACTGATCGACAGATTCACTGTATTTAGTTTTCTTATTGTTTATTTTCATATATAACATGAACACACTCATTCAGGTAGTTAAACAGATACTGGATAAGTGTGTATCCAGTGTGTGTGTGTGTGTGTCTGTGTTAAGGTGCCAGCGCTAATCCAGCCTGTTTAGTGAAACGGTCAGTAAATTGGCTGCCATATGGTTCAGGCCGCATGGCTCATGGAGAGGAAGCGTATCACGCGTCCTGCTGCGCTAATTTCTCTAATTATCAGACAGTCTGGGAGGAGGCTTAGGACCTCACGGCCCAACGGGTCTCAGCTGGTGCCAAAGCAAAATCTGCCATGAGGTCTGCACCAGCCGTGAGATAAAAGACATCTAACATCTAGATTTTTGCCAGATTAACGGTGTTAAAGACTGCAAACTTAATAGAAGCTAAAGGAAAATATGTATTTACTATATCATTTAAATAAATTCATACCAGGACCTGACAAATGAATAACTATTAATAGGCTGATTGAGGTCATGCCAGCTTAGGAGCAATGGAGCCCTCTCAGTGAGGCATGTTTAAAACTCAAACTTTGATAATCCTGTGGTTTGACGACTCCTCCAAATGTACTGTTTCCTGTCTACCAAATCCCGGCAGGTCCCGTTCAATCCCAAAAAAAAGACAACAAAGCACAAACTGGCGAAAAGGTCAACACTGGTCATGGTAGAAAGGCACCATAACATCAAGTACACCACAGCCCACTGCATATAAGGCCTAAGGGGTGAAGATCCCAATGACACAGACTCGACCTTCAAACTCCCCAGATCCCAATCCGATCGAGTCCCCTACCCACAACCCACAGGACCCAAAGGATCCATTCACCAACATCCTGGTGCCAGACACCACAGCGCCCCGCCCAAGACGCCCTGCAAAAGGGATAGAGCTTTCCTAGTGGCGTAAGGGGAACCAAAATCCTAGATGGTGTCAGTGTTGATGGATTTAAGGTTATGGCCGATCGGTGTACGTCAACGAGCTCCTGGAGAGCCACGCCCCTCCAAAGAACTGAACAACAAGCTGGGGATGGGCCCTTCGAATTTATTTGTCTAAACCTGGCCAATACAAAAATAACAAAAAAAACAGGGAATGTTTTTTTTTTCCTCTTTTTTATTTCGGAGCCTTCTCTGCAGTACCATCTGAATGTCCAAACATGACGAAACTGTGCATTTGCATAAAAGGTCCCCGTTACACAATTTGGCTTTTCAGGGTTAAGCAAGTTTTGAGAAGCGAGATGTGACATACACAATCAAGAGCAAATGCATTAAAGAAAAAAAATGTTATAACGAACAAACCACCACAAACGCTAATAATGCAGGATTGCACAATGTTCTTAAAGTCTTGTTTAAACCTGCTTCATAAATCACAACTGACTCATCATTTCTTAAACAGCTGTTTACTCAAACATGAAATTTTCACCTGGAATTTTTTGTGTTTGTACAACTGTATGGTGACCTCACAACGCTGAGAACGTTGCAGCAGCTTCCACAGGTTGAAGTCTAAAAATAACCACAGCTCGTAACGCATACTCATGCTGAGGTGGACAAGCGATTTTGTATTTTTTCCGGTCTTTTCATGTTAGAGAGAAATCACGAAGCGTAATCTTCCTGCTCGTTACGAAGCACCGACACTGGAGACTTCAACAAATTTTCCACACATTTCACTACATTAACCATGTTACGGTGTTTTTCCTCTGCATGAGGTGTCAGGCTCTCACATCGCTGTCACATCGCCGATTATCCTGAATTAAGAGAGAAATGTTACAGAAAAGATGCAGAAGATTGTAAGGGCGTGGTATGAGTGCTGATCTTACCTGGTAATTCAGGGGTAGTTCAGTGGAAATACTTCAGAATCGCTACCAGCACACACACACACACACACACACACAGAAGGAGAGAGAGTGATAATACACGTGTATTGCTAAGTATTTCCAAATAAAGCTGGAGATTTGGGACAAAGCGTGAGCCATTAGCTCATGTGCTTGTGTAACTCCATCACACGCTCGGTCACGAGCCGCCTCTCGCTCACATCAGCTTCAGACCAGCAGCACTCGACCCTTATAATACTAAACACTCATAGAGCTAAAAAAAAACCACCCAGTGCTCATGAGCTCACGGCGTGATTACCAGGACCAGTTTGTTAATAAAGTTCTGCTTTAAACCCTTTCTGAAAGAGAAACTTTAACGTCCCACCCTGACAGACAAACTGAAATCTTTCATTTCTTTATCTGTTCTTCAGTGTTTAAGTGATCATGATTACATCCAGCCGAAGCAATAGAAACACACCATCGTCATGTCAAAGAGAAAAAAAACATTCACATCTTGTTTTTGATTTATAGTTTGTATTTTTGTATATTTTTTTAAATGAGCTTAGATATTATTAATATATCATTTCTTTTTATTATAGGAGCAAAATAAACAGGAATGCATTGATCTTTCCGTTCCTCTTCCTCATGTTCGTCTCAGGAAGTGTTTTTTCCCTCAGCACCGTCACTCAGCTCGCTCATCAGGAACTCACTGATACCAGCTACATTTTCCTTCATTTTTATTTCTGTAACGCTGCTTTGTGATACTGACGAAAGCATGATGCTAATTAAACGTGATTAAATTCCTCGAACTATAAAATGGTTCATTCTTTTTTAGATTCTTCACCTGATTTTAAGCTTTAAAGTTTTTAAATAAAACTATTTGAGGATTGAAATGAGTAAAAACCTTAAAATAAAATAGAACACATTTGGTTTATTTTACTAGATTATTAATCAGTGATGCCAGATAAACTTGACTACATTAAGGGTGTTTAATATTGTTATTTAATAGAAATTAATTCATTTGATTATTATTTGCAGTGACGTGATATTTTATTTTCACTTAAAAAAAAAACTTTTTTCCACCATTAAAAAAATTTTTTTTTTCCAATTTTTCCACACTCTTTTGTCCTTACATCTTTTTGTTTGTAGATGTAAAGAAATACCCCGGTCATGACAGCAGCTTGCAAATGATATGAAATTAAACGTGTGAGGGAGAGAGAGGGAGCTTTTTGCTGTGATTATGTTTAGATGTAACTGTATAAAGCACAGTGGTACGGTGGTCAGCTCTGTGGCCTCGCACCTTCAGGGGTGAGGGTTTGATTCCCGCCACAGGTGTGTGTGTGTGTGTGTGTGTGTGTGTGTGTGTGTGTGTGTGTGTGCACTACGATGGATTGGCCCCTGTCCAGGGTGTACCCCTCCTCATGGACAAAGTCTCTCTCCCAGAATAGGCTAAAGGCCCCTCGCAACCCTGTACACAGGATAAGCGCTATAGCCTATAGACTCTCAAACATGTGATGCCTCCTACTTCATCTTTTACACCACTGGTCTTAAATACTAAATCCACTCTTCTCCCTCAACCAAGCCTAACAAAAGATCTGCATGGAAATCCCCAAGTTCCAGCTCTGTGGTCTTGGGGGAAAAAAAGGTCCCTCATGGGGTCTTTGGATAATTAAGGGCTCTTTGTGTGCTTGTGAATCTCTCTCACTCAAAGGGGCTTCCCCGGACAAACAAGTCAAAGAACTCTTTAATGTTAAAGATTGAATGTTTTGGATGCTTGGATTTTGGCCCACAGAAAGGTTTTGGGATGACAGAAAAAAAAAAAAAAATCTTGTGTTACTGTCATTTCTTTTAGGATTGTTGAAGGACAAGGAAGTGACGTTCTCCTCTTCAGTCTGAAATCCAGAAGGCCAAACCAGTGGTGACGTCTGACAGCTTGACCGTAAACATGCAGTTGTTCGGGATCAGTTTGCACACTATGGTGGTCCAGTTCCTGTAACACAGCTTCATGTTTGCTAGCCCCTATTGCGCCACACAGAATAATCCCCTGGCCCCCCTGCTGCGTCTGTAGGATGGAGGTGCTGGACTTTTATAGCATTGAGCAACTCCTCTGTAAAATCTACCCCCGTCGCTCCGACCACTGTTCCTCTTTCTTCTGACGTTGTTCTTCTGTGTTTGACTCGATACCAAGACTCAAAACTTTCCCCCTTGGACCTTCAAAATAATCGTCCAGCTTTGTTGGCTGACCTGCACTTCTAACCCAAACTTCAAACTTCTTCGAAACTTGTTACTTTCTTGCATAAAATCTTACACTGCAAATCACTTCGGTAGAAATCATCAAGCTTCTTTTTCACTCATTGCATTTTCATTTTATTTTCTAAATGAAGTGTACTGTAGCATGAAGACCGTTTTCTTGTTCTCGCTACCCCTAGAAACAAACAAACACAGAAACTGAACTTTTCATTTTTCACGGAGAAACGTGAATCGGTTTCTGAAGAAGTCTCGTTTCTTACAAAGCTATCTTTAAACTGGCATTAATCTTTTTCCAAATCTGAAACCACAAGCTGCGATTTAAATCTGGAAAAAAAATCTGAAGCTCAGCCCACTTTCTTACTGAAAAACAAACAAACAAACCGTCTGCTGATCCTTTTGTCTTTTTTCTCACGAGTCTCCAGAGCCATTCAAAAACACAAAATGCATATGCGTCATGTACTGTAGGCTTAATGTGGATAAAAGTTGACCACGAATGCAATTCCTCCACTCCACATCTGTTCCAAGAAACCAAGCAACAGTTGTGGAGTTGAGTGTATCAACAAATATCCAGTTTCAAATCAAGGAAAGTGCATTTTGTCGCTGTTTCTATTCCAAAGAACCTCTGCAAAATGATCAGCCTCGGCATAAAAACACAAAAACACAAGACCAAAATTCACAAGATCGTCGTTGGCCTCGAGCCGAGTTTCAACAAACGCAGAAGTGAAAATAAATGCCCATCATTAAGTCTACCGCACAAGCCAGTGCCAGCATCACAGCTAGTGAAGCATGAAGCACCTGAACTGAAAAACCATCTCTTAGTACTGCTAATTAACTGGTAATGAGGAAGAGGAACTGAGAGCTGGGATGAAGCTCTGGTGTTTTATTCTACAAGAGTGCCATTTTGTGCCATTACGTCAAATGGTGTTCAAGTCAAAGCGGGACTTTTGGTTGTACAGAATGACACGGTCCTGAGTCTAAAAAAATTCCCTTTATTTCTCCATATAATCTCCTGATACACTGATGCACTTATCCCAGTGTCTCACTAGAGCTTGGACACCATCAAGGTACAACATTGTCTCAGTACGCCGGAGACAGGATCAGGCCGTCTGCTTCACATCTGGAAAAAAAAACAAAAAAAAAACATGCCTTACTTTTTGCCCATTTGTAGTTGCATTTAATGTTGTGGAACGTCTGTGAACCGAGTGAGTTACTGCTGTCACTTACGCAGTTACTCGTGTACGCAATTAATATTAATATAAACCTGTGGTTTCAGCTGCACTAATCAACACCTTCTAACCAATCACAATCCAAAGCTCAGCAGCAGTGTGTGCAGGATAAAGCTGTTTTAGTGTTCACTCCACCGCCAGGTGATCACACGTCTGAATCCTGACCACGTCACGCGCGTTCACACGTTATGTGCAGCGGCTCGATAGTACAAATGTGGCTGAGAATATTTTTGGAATAAAAAAAAAAATAAAAAAGAATAAAATCAAATGAAACCAGTTAACTGGCGATTGTATGTTCTTCTTTAACTGGTTTAGTTTACTCAATAGGTTTGACTTCGAATCTTGTCTTTAAAGTGAAACTTCAGATAAATTCAAAATGTGATTATGTTTTAAAGGTGGTTAAGAGATCATTCAGAAGAATTAATTGTGTTCTGTGTTATGCGTGTGCTCTGTGACACCGCATAAACGGTCTAAGCAGAACTGACAACAGCTGATTGCTCTGGCAAACCAAGAGCTCTTAAATGTCAAGCACTTCTTTATGTCTGTACAGGTGTAAGGTCCGGACTCTGATTTGTTTCCAGTCGTGACACCTGACTGCAGTGTGAAATAACAAAGGCGATTCTCACATCCTGAGGCAGGTTAAACTACCTGATGTACAGAAATGAGAAATAAATAAATAAATAAAGACATAACTGCACAATAACTGGCCACGCACTGTGCCAAGAGGTGCTGATGTTACATGACTCCTACAGCAGAGCTGTGAAAACAAAATGCCCAAACTACTGTAGAAGTGGTTCTGTTGCCAAGCCAAAATCGTCACGCTCACAAAGAACAACATGTCACTGTGAGGTTTGCTTTCTTGGGCCTGAGTCCAGGTTTCAATCGTTTGATGTGCTAAAGCGCTATATGAAACACTAACCTTCATCTTGGTACACTTCCTCCGATGTCATTTTGAAAGACAGAGGTGTGAACTCTGCGGTTTTCATCAGCTTTGCATTCTCTCTGGTTTCATCTCCCTGTATAGCACTGGTCAGTGCAAACGCACTCTCGAAAAGACCTCAGAATACAACAATGTTAAAATAATCGCGAGACCGTATGCACAACAACGGGAAAGGAAAGACCTGGCCTCGCAGCTTTATTGGAGAGCGTTATAATAACCTGCGGAGTGTGGGAAAGCTCTGCAGGCAGTTTGTTTTAATGCCAACCTGAGAATCTGAACTTTCTCACACTCCGCAAAGTCAGGTGCTAGTGAGAGAGAGAAGCTGCAGTGCGCTGACAAAAGCCACAAAGTTCACACCTCTGTGTCTGAAAACGTCAACGAGAATATCTGCGTTTAATCAGCTCAGCCTTAGCACATCATCCACCCTCAGTGTGGAATAAAAACCTCTGTGGTGAATGACTTCATGCTTTCTGTCCCCAAAACAGCAGATTGATGACCAGAAGCATTGTGATGCTATATAGGGCAGATGCCACACGTTTTAACTCCTAGTTGTCCAGAGAAGGCGCGCGGGAGACTTACTGCCTGGCAGAGCCTCAGCCGCCGGTTCGATCCTGACCGCAGGGTGACCTTTGGGCGTTTCCTCCTGGTTATCCCGTTTCCTCATTTTTAATCTCTCTGATACAGCATATGGTGTATGCATCTAGTTGCATACACCACTTTGTGAGCCACCAGTAAAGACAAACAAGGAAGACAAGGTTTGTGCTATGCCTAATCGTATTCCTCATTTGGAAAAACCATCAACAGCAACACTTCTGCATGTCTTCCTACTTGATCAACTACGGCTGTGTAGGTCATGGGATGAGACAAGGTTCTGGAGGAGACTGACGATGCTAATGATGCCGATTTCCACTTCCATGTTCAGGTCCAGTTGGTTTTCTCATTTGGGCCACACCGTACCTTGCTCCAGATCCCCCTTTGAAGTGGATCTGAGCTCGGTATAATGCTTCATGTCATCGCAAGATGCAGAGTGTTCACAAACTTTGGCATTCAAGTGTACCAGGATCCATACCATAGGGTGAACGCACCCTATTTGCCTGATCCTCATCCAGAGAGTGTTCCCATGTCGCACCCAGTGTTCCCAGGATAGACCCGGGATGCACCGACCACCAGACCAGGATTTATACTTTATAGATTTTGCAGTCAGGCTAAAAATACAGATGACGAAACTTTATTCTCAAACCCGCTCTTCATCGATTATGGTATGTGTCACTGGTGTGTTTACTGTGGAGGCAGAGGAACGCAGAAAATTTGTCTTAACCAGAATTTATACAAAAAGGGAGTGTGGCTGTGAGCGGCCAAGAACATGGGAATAAAACATCGTGTTAGAGCACAGTGCCCCCAGTGCACTAGAAAACAGACAATATATTCATTTGCTTCTTACCACGAATGAGGAGGACGTTCATGGTAATGACAATGTAATGTTTAAACAAACAAACACCATTGCGGTCGTTTATTTAATGAAACTATTAAGAACCAAGGCAGCCATGTTCTCAAGAAAGAATAAGGAATCCTCTTGATTATAATATATAATTATCCCGTCCTTTATTATTACTGCATGTGCCACATTGATGACACTTTTGCTTTCAGTAGCTTATCACACCAGCATCAACGTTTTCTTTCTCTCCTGAAACTCCTGATGACGACGTTTACCTCGACTGGATCGTCTGACTCGAAGAGAGCTGATGACTCATGACTAATTATGAACATTTTCCAGATTACCAGAGCCACTGGTTTCTAATTCATTTGAAACATGATTGGCTCTATACTTACTGTAAAGAGTAATATTACTATCAATAGACAGTAAATGTTTTCCCCATTTCCTTCATGAGTCATTTAAATAATTCGGGCTAAAGTGACTAATTTGGACACGAAGCATCTTCAGGGGTGTTAATCTGGTGTAACAGCTGGGATTGCGGATTAAAAACAAAGAAATCTGTCTGAGAGACGAGTCAGGATTTATTCCCAAATCCTTCTGATCAGTAATGAGTGTGTTGTTCCTCATTAAACCAGAGCGGAGAGAGAGAGAGAGAGAGATGGGAAGGGAAGGGTGGATGGAGACGTAGACGTCTGAGTCAGACACGTCTACATTTAGAAATGCACACCTGCAGTGAGGGGGACGGGGGCGGGGAGAGGGAGAGGGAGAGGTGCGCTGAACAAGGTGATTTTGAGTATTGCGTCATGTTACTACAGCATAATGTTTAAGGCGTGGCGCCTCAGATTTCCTCAAAATGGCACAGATATATCGTAGTTACATTGATAAGCTCCTGACCTCATTTCCTTTCATCCTCCTCCTCCTTCTTCTGCACCTCTTTCCCTTGTCCCTGTTTCTCTTCAGCACTTTGACCTAATTCTCTTCACCTAATCTGCTGCACTCAGACAGTCTGTTGGACAACAATCAACTCTGCTAATTGTCTAAATCCCCTCCGTCTTTAAGTACAGCGCTCGAGCAACAGGCAACAGGTTTGTGTGATATAATGATTTAATCACCTCTACAGGATGCTACATGACTTCCTGTGATGATGATAACTCCTGTTGTATTATTTATGGGCCTTTTAAAGTACAGGCGTCTTTCTATTAACCTGGACGGATTGTCTTAAATGTTTTGAGCTCGGTGCTGTGATGACGAAGGAAAAACGTCCTGGAAAATAAAAGATCCCAGGAACCTTGAGTTGGCTCAAGGATTCAAATTCCAGAGTTCAGCATGGAATGGACGCGCACAGCATCAGCTGTAAACACAGCAGCACTTCTTATTTAACTATTATGGTTATAGAATAATATTAACTATTTAACTAGTACCTATTATTGTTCCACTCACCCAGTAGTGCCCTTGATCAGGGGTTAGCGAGGGATTTGGGATTCAGCCACGTGTTAGAAGCTAGTTAGCGTTGTAGCTAAGCGTTAGCCGTGAACAGAACGACACGGACGGTTCAGAGGCGATTCAGAAGGACGTAGAAGTGATTAGTGCAGAGACGTGAGGCGTGTTGTGTAAGACGACGTGACGTTATCAGATGTGTGTTGTTGCTGAAAGTGCTTCTGTGTCTGGGTGTGAATGTGGGCGTGGTCAGGCAGCCGCTCTCTCCTCAGTACTGCGGACCGTACAGACCGACTCTCACCCACGCCGAGACACACAGTCAGTCACATTACTGCAGTCACCGTACAGTCGCTACAGGATTTTTGCGCTTGCGTCTGGCAGTTAGCAGGTCTGGACTACACAGCCTGTAATATCATCGTATCCTTGCTCAAGCCTGAAAAACTGGAAATACTCGTTTTCCTGTTTTAGCCTCTGGAGTTTTGGAGATGAAAACATTCAAGGAAAAATAAATGACACCTAGTGAACGTAAGGCCAAACCTAGCATGATGTTATCAGTGACGTGGCACCGTTTCCCAGCATCCGTCTGCTGAAAAATGCATCGTCATCATCATTGTGATCTTCATCATCGTCTACATCGCCGTCAGCGTCCTCCTCCGCATGTGGGTGAAGAATCAAACTGAAATTCAGAACGCTGCCGAAAAGAGAAGCTTCAGTTCGAGACCGTAGGCGATTCGAGAAGAATAGCAAACTTACTCATGAAGTATAAATAACTTCAGCTGCAGCTGAATTAACCTCCAGACACTTCCTGTTTCAGAGCTTATGGGGAAATTCACAACCGGCACGAAGTCAGTCAATTAATCAATTAATCAGTCAATACAAACCGTTTTTCTCTCATTTGCTTTCTCTCAACCCGTTCATGAGTTGCCTTAACAGTCCAATATGTCAAAGTGCAATTTAAATGTAATAAAACACAACAAATAAACAAATACATAAACAAACAGAAATAATTATCCACCTGATTTGTATTTAAAGTTAATTTGAAGGAAAAGATGAATAACTCCATCACACTGACCCCCCGACCCGCATGTCTGTCTCTTATTGCTGCAGTTCTCTGTTGTCTTAACAATCTGATTATTAGATTATAGATTGTGTGTGCGTGTGTGTGCGTGTGTGTGTGTGTGTGTGTGTGTGCGTGCGTGCGTGTGTGTGTGTGTGTGTGTGTGTGTGTGTGTGCGTACTGTACAATGCGTCATGAAGGCCATTCTCATCACTGTGGTTTGTTTGTTTGTTTGTTTGCTGTAGAAATGTTTCTCTTGTTGGTCTTAACAATATTCGGTGTGTAGACACGTACAGAATAAGAAAGAAGGAAAAGTCAGGTCCATAAATTTAGGAACAAAGATAAGATTTTTGGCATTTTGTTCTCCACACACAGACTCGGGTATTAAAGGCAACGCCTGTGCTTGCAGTTATGTTAGTAAGTTCCAGTCAAATTTATTGTGTTTGTGTACAGAGGCCACATGGTCAAAAAAGCCTGATCTTTGTTCCAATATTTATGGACCTGGCCGTTTTGAAATAATTTCCGAACAACTTTCCTGAGGCTTTGCACAGTTTTTTTTTTTTTTTTTCCAGCGCACCCTCACTTCCATTCTCAAGAAATACTTTTGAACAGACACACAGACACACACACATTAATGTAAATACATTAAATTATTATTATTATTATTATTATTATTATTATTATTTACTTTGGCTGTCATGAGAAATGGTGTAATTAATATGATGTGAAATGAATGACATCCTTCGGTAATAAACAACATAAGAGGATGAAAAGGGGATTTATTTAATATTCAGGATTCAAATAACTTTATTAATCCTCGAGGGAAACTGCTTAAATTGCTCAACCAAGCATTATCGTAAATTTTATATTAAACAGGAAGTAATATGTACTTATAAGGACTGCAGCTGAAATAAAGGAAGCAGCGTTGCGTTGTTCAGGCGACACACTTCTGAAAAATCATTTTCGTGTTCCATTGACAGAAAGCCGCCTCCGGGGATCGTAAAGAAGAGGCATGGAGTGTGGAGTGACAGTGTGTGTGTGTGTGTGTGTGTGTGTGTGTGTGTGTTTATTCTGGACAGCTTTACAGGAAAAAACACCATTCATGATCTAAACTTAAAATTTAAACCCCCTTGTTTTGTGGTATTTGTGTGTGTGTGTGTGTGTGTGTGCGTGCGTGCGTGCGTGCGTGCGTGCGTGCGTGTGTGTGTGTGCGTGTGTGTGTGAGGCATGCATGTGTGTGGGGAGGTTGTGCTTTGAGGCTCTCACTCGGACACTTCTGCACATCTCCTCCCGTCCTCGTGTCCCGTCCTCGTGTCGCGTCCTCGCGTCCCGTCCTCGTCCCCGTCCTGTCCCTCTCTCGCTCCTCTGTGGACCCCTGGCTTCTCCTTTCTCACTCTCAGTTCTGCTCTGTATCTTCTTAACGTTCGGAGGGTTTTTTTTTACTTCCTTCCCTTCATCCAGGTTTCTGTAAAGCAGCGTCGTGAAAGTGTTCATGGTTTAAGCTTTATGTGTTATAAAGGCAAATTAATAAATAAACAAAACAAAACACCAATTTCAGGAATCTTGTTTACAAAATAATGGCGACGCCGCGAACTTACGATCAGCAACAAATGGATAATAAACAGATAACTTCATTTCTTATCAGGAAATTGGAATAGTATCTAAAAAAAAACTGCTGTCTCATGAGGGTGATGTCACTTCCTGTGTTGTACGGTAAACACGCCGCAGGTCATTTTGGACACAGGAAGTGGAGTGTGTAGGAGGCAGCAGGACTTAGTAATTCTATTTTAGATTTCCTAAACAGCATGATGTCATTTCCTGTCAGAGCCAAGGAGTGTTAAATACTTTGTCTTTGTTCTGCATGGTCACAGTGTGTGTGTGTGTGTGTGTGTGTGTGTGTGTGTGTGTGTGTGTGTGTTACAGCTCATGCTCATCCAGGTACAGCACTTAGGCAACAAATACTTACAGTATTAATGTTTCTGTATTTATTGTGTGTGTGTGTGTGTGTGTGTGTGTGTGTGTGTGTGTGTGTGTGCAAACTATGCTGTGTTTACTGATGTTAATGACAATTTTAAATAGAAAAATATTAAAACAATAACAATTTATTCATGTCATGTGTAGCAAATGAATTTCTTATTTTATTTTTAGAAAAAAAAAATCTAACAGAGATTATGGACACTATATATATATATATATATGAATAACTAGATGAAGCAGGCGGTGCGATCGTGTCTCCGCTGTCCTGAGAGGACGGTCTCGCCCTGATGGTGTCCAGGCTCTGGTGAGACGCTGTGATAAGTGCATCAGTGCATCAGGGGATTATATAGAGACGTAAAGGGAGTGTTTACTCTCAGGATGTACATGTGTTCTGTTATTCTGTACGATCAAAGACTTGCTACAGTATTTTTTACACTTTTGTGTTTTTAGATGTTTTACATGTCAGTAAAATGATTCAAAACATTATAATTATCAGTAGGACAACGCTTTCCTTTCTCTTTCGTTTAAGGATGAAGCCTCGTAAACACTCGTAACGTCCACTCATGAGTTCTGATGTCAGCGTAGTTTATTTTCACACTCATTGGTTATAAGAAATGCATCAAATCAGTCCGTTGTTGCACAGCGTGAGTCACCAGCATGTGAGCGTCTCATGTGTCGTTAGCGCTGTGTGTCTCTCAGCACGTTCGACCGCTCGCTCAGTTCGACAGCACTTCCTGCACTGGATGGAAGTGTGCAGTACACACACCTACAGCCCTGAAGCTACAGCCGCTGACTGTCTGGTTCAGGAAACACACACACACACACACACACACACACACACAGTCATACATAGTAACTTTTGTTAATTAGAGTTCAGAATGGTTTATCATGAGAGTTAATCAGATAAAAGACGTCTGACAAACCAGCGTACGATTATACAGGTGTTAGCGCTTAAACTTGTATAAAGCATGATACCTAGCTACTTTATTCAGGTTTATGATTAATGATGATTCATGGGTATGGCATCAAAATGTCACAGGTTATTATTTTCCGTTCTGGCCTGATCATTTTACTGTCCGTAGGATCGTTATCTTAAAGAAAAACAAGATTTCTATATCGGAGACATGGCGCCTATACACACCTACAGTACACACACCATCCAGACGTCTGAGTTTCTCCTAAATAGACGTTTATAAACAAACGTCAGGAGTCAAACGTCGTTTCATGTGCTCTAATGTAACGCAACCTAATGCCACGCGATTCTGGTGTTCATAACACTTCATAGCTCGGTGTGTGTCCTGGTCTACTGATGGACGCCGTGCTGAGACGCCGTGATGTTTCCGTTTCAGGAGGCCTGAGTCCACCGAGGTTCACGTTCCTCTTATAAGATGCTGACGACTAGACTGGAGTTTTATCTGTTCCCCATTCTAACAGAGCTGTTATAACTGGTCATAAGGACGGCTGGGGCTCTTCGGGATGTTCATGCAGGTACAGTATGTAGTGTGGACGCGGCGTGACGAAGGGCTTATGATCTGCTCTGAACGCGGCTCGTGAGGACGAAAGGGAAATCACAAAGGGAAAAAAACAAACACACCTTGAGGTGAGTCAGTCAGGGACTTTCCTCTGCCTGGACCAGACATAAAGTCTAACAGCCTCGCACCTCAGTCACTTCCTTTCACCTCATCAGACGGTGACATCACATCTGTGCCGAGCCCCGATTGGTTAACGGCGTGTGGACTTTGAGTCATAGCGCGCCGTCGCATTGGCCTTTGACTTCAAGAGTAATAAAAGCGTGACACAGCCGTGTTTGCTCGGCCTCTCCTGCGGGAGTGATCAGGCTTCAGGTTTTGGTCTTATGACACACACACACACACACACACACACACACACACTACTGCCCTTTACTGCAAATATCTGTCACATGACAGCTATGCACACACCCACACACATGCATACACATATAGTCGCGTGGCTTGGACATGTCAAGACAGGTATACAGCAGCTACAGTAACACACACACACACACACACACACACAGCGCTTTTAATAAAACACATCCAGATAGACTGAAGGAGAAAACCTGATTACACAATAACACAGAGCTGATCTACAGGATAAATATACAAATAATTATTAAACATAAACTATTATATGCATAACTAATATGTTTTATTATTAATATAACTGCCTGCTATACTTTAATACTTTATTTAAAAATATTTTTACAAACAATACAAATATAAAAAAAAAATAATAATTGTAATATTTTGGTATTCTGAAAAGTAAGAAATGTAAATATAATAATAATACACATAATAATAATAATAATAATAATAGTGGTTAGCACTGTCGCCTCGTGTCACTGACGTGTGCGTGTGTGTGTGTGTGTGTGTGTGTGTGTGTGTGTGTGTGCGCTTGATTAGTTTCCTCTGGTTGCTCCGGTTTCCGCCCACAATCCAAAGACATGCAGATCAGATGAACTGGTTTTCCCAAATGACCTATAGTGTGTGAATGAGCACATGTAAGTTTGTGTGTGTGTGTGTGTGTGTGTGTGTGTGTGTGTGTGTGTGTGTGTGTGTGTGTGTGTGTGTGTGTGCCCTGCGATGGATTGGTACATCCACCTCGTGCCCTAAGTCTCATGACCCTGTACACAGGATAAAGTGGTATAGATGATGAGTGAGTAATAATAATAATCTAGCGCTTATATATAATGTATTCAGTGTAAAAGATGAACATGTTGTGTAAACCCACATGAAAGGATCAGTGGCACGAATTAATAACACGCTGAATGCTAGTGAGCATTATTACACATTATGAAAGTATTCAACACATAATGTTCCGAATATGAAGCAAAGTGAAAATGTGTGTTCTTTTGATTACAGCAGGATTATGCATGTTGTAACTCTTAATAATAATAATCGTAATAATCGTTGTGCCTGTAACGAGCGCAGTGACCGATCTCCATTAACAAGATGGACACAGACGCTCTGTAACCGCCCACTTTCACTGATTTGCTAACGTTAGCGATAGCAGATAGCAAGTAGTAAAGTAAATCTCTCTGGTGGCCGTGTGTGTGTGTGTGTGTGTGTGTGTGTGTGTGTGTGTGTGTGTGTGTGTGTGTGTGTGTGTGTGTTAAACACATAAAAGCCTTGCCTGAGGCACTGTGAGATGGCTCACATACAGGAAATACATGTGTGACACACACTTACACACGCTATGCTTTAGCTGCGGAACAAAGGCATATCACTTCACACACACACACACACACACACACATAACACCAGTCCTGTTCTGTCCTTCCTCTGCACTCTGGACAAATCGGCTGTCAACACACATGTATTGTACACACACACACACACACACACCCTCCAGACGCTTGGATGAAGTGTCACTTTTCCACATTCCTTCTGAAAGGTCATGAGTTATCAGTCACAGACATTATGTACAAGGTTCCCCCTGTAGCTTTACTGAAAACTCTCTCAGGTTTACTGAAGAGTGGTGATGAAGCTCACCTCTGGTGGTCAGCAGCTCCACAGGAGCTAACTCTTTTACATTCACGGTATTTGGGGGACGAACTTATACAGACTGCCTGATTTTTAGGGTAGAGGGTCTTGCTCAAGGCACCAACACTGGTGGCTACATGATGGTGTGGGGTTTAAACCTGAGACCTTCCAATCAGTAATCCAACACCTTATCCACAGACCTACCCCCTGACTCCACCTAAACCCCGGTTAATAAATAAATAAGTAAACAGGCGGAGCAAACGGAGGCCGGGTGTTGTTCAGAACACACCTACTTAACCGACTCACAATGAGTTACATTAACTAGCTTATCTTTAGCTCTGCTAAAATTCTACGAGGGCCGATATGAATTTATATGCTAAGAGCACTTTACATTTGATTAAACTCCCTCATCCGGAGGCCGCGCGGCAAGTGCTAAGTTAAGCTACAACTATTCCACTTAGCTGGTTAGCTACAGTGAGGCCACACCGCATATTTGCATAACATTTACCTATTACTGTATATATCTATAACATCTATTATGGCCTAATATAATTGTAACTGATGAGCGATATAAAGAATGACCCCTGTACAGCTGTCATGAATATTTCTGTTGTAAAGTCAGGCATTTTAACATCGCACTCTATTGGGGATCCACTCGCATTTGGAGCCAGCTCCTAGTGGTAATTTGAGGAACTGCATGACTTAGGGCTTCTGCACTGGCTTCATTTTTCAGAACCGGAGGCTGCCCCTTGGTTACCCTTTTTAAATAGTCATCATCGTCATCATCGTCTACAGAAGAACTAGGACTAGCGGGGGCCAAAGGTACTGACCATGGTAGGACCTCCGGGCGAAATTCACACGCGCTCATTCAGCATTATAAACCGCAGCTCAGAAAAAAGAACCAAATTGTACATTCAGAGAGACTCAGTATCACAACGTATGTCACAGACACAGCGATCACAAAGCCGCCGCTGTCTGAAAGATTCATCCTTAACTTTTAAGCAGTGACCGAGATAGGAAACACGAGGGAACAAAATCGATTTAACGATGAACCGTGATTCTTTTGTTTGGCAATTCACTTCCCGTCACAATCGATTTTCTAAAATACGTTTTTTAATTTTTATGTTCGTTTTTAAAGTCACAAAATGTTGGCATTTCTCTATAATTCTGCTGGTGGTGCTCAAGCCTATTGAGCACTGCACAGTATCCTGTGTGATAGGAGCAGATTAGTTGCTAAGTTTGCTTAGAATTGTAAAAAATGTAAAATAAATAAATAAATAAAGTTTAATATCAGATCAGGAGATTTATAAAATCTTTATTTTACAGAATTGCAATACCAATCAAATCTGCACCTAGATATCGTGATAATATTGTATCAGGGGACACCGGTGGATTCTCATTCCTAACATAGCGTTCTATTATAATTTAATATCATTTTAATCATAAAGTATCTTGGCATAGTTTATGTTGTGACTCGAACAATAACATTTTCACACTGTTGATGTCCCTGAGCGGTAAAAGCCACAAAAAGCCACCAGATGAAAAAGAGTCATTTTCAGCCCAATAAAATGCATGAATTATTCATCAGAATGATCAGGTGTGTAAGAGATCAGGTCGCTTGACCGCTGATGTTTGGACGAGCAGCCGCGGCAGCCCAGCATCAGTTTAAAGCAGTTTTAGCGCTCGCACTCTAGCCATGCGGTAACAGGTGCATTTGATGATACGCTTCAGGTGTGTGAGGGACGTTGTGAAAAGTTCCGTTCACATTGTACTCTGGGACGACACCGGAAACTTTCTGTAGAGGGCGTGTGACACGTTTGAACATTTCCTACATAATACGACACGTTACGTGATATGTTCGCGTTTTAGATAAGTTTGGCTCTGATTCTGCATCTTGCCTGAACATGTTGCGGGAGGTTTCACTGACGGGAGAACTTGTCTGGATTTGCAGTTTTTCGTGAAGGCCAAAGATAACACCGCATACATGCATGACATCATTTAACATCATGGAAAAGATTGAATGGAAATTATTTGATGTGTAAGACGTCCGTCTGTTTTATGTTTTTTCCAGGAGGACATTTGGAACATGCAGAACGTGAGAAAGGAAATACACTCGTGTCGTATTACTCTGCTGTTTTTTATAAAGCCTCTGAGTCTCTGTGTTTTGGCCTCGGGGAGAAACTCTGTCACCTCTTCAGGGTGGTTTCCAGTGAAGTTCTTTAGAAGTGCTCTGGATGACCTGAACGGTGTGTAAATAGTGACTGATAGGTGTTAGCCATCCAAAGTCCTTGAGTGTGGCAACCAGCCAAAGACAATATGACTTTCTGCCAGGAATGAACGTCACTGCAGTGCCGCAGTAACAGATTTCACCACACTGACATGGAGTTTGGTTTGTTTTGGTGAGTTTTCCGATCTTTAACCGGTGTCCTCCCGCAAAGACGATGCTGTTCAGCTTAATGAACGTCTGATCTCACCAGCTATAGAGTTACCGATTGATTGTTTGATCGATCAGGAGAGAACCGTGCCTTCAGACTTGGGCCTGCAGTGAACACTAAGACAGTGAGCTCCCACCAAACCAACTAAAACCCATGCAACTCGTCCAACATCGTAAGAGGACATCTGGACTTTATTAATAGTTTTGCAACATACGCAGGCAAATTAAACATAATGATCGTATCCGGCTTGCCTTCTTCATCAAAGAAAACATGATCCATCGTGCCAGGCCACCTTCTTCTATCGCTCCGTGGTCCAGCTCTGATGCTCACATGAGGAGGACACATGTCATCATGGGCACCCTGACCTTTCTGCAGCTACGCAGCTCCATACACAACAAACTGTGAAGTGCTACAGTATGTGTTCTGACACACCAGGCATTCTTACAGTAAATACACATGTCTCTCACCTGAAGCATGCACTGTTTACAAACCTCCCATTAGGCAGGTGCTACAGGTTTATCAGTACCTGCACTGAATAACTGAGAAAGCTTTTCCCTCGGGCTGTTTCCATCCTAAATGTCCTGAACAGGTCAGGGTTCATCCTTCACTGCTCTTTCTACTCAGATTCACTCTGCATCTTTGCAGTGCCTGTAACTCTAATGCCTGTTTTTGTTCCACTGTATACTGTATTTCACCTGCATCTATTCTGTACTGTATATAACATACTGGTTTATATACTGGAACACAAAGCGCTGGAAGAATAACTCTGATTATAAGTTATTCCCCAGTGAAGTGGTGACGGGATCATGGGCACCCAAGTGGTCCAAATGCCTGCCTGTCCATTCCGATCCCACGCAAAAGCCAATGCAGTATCAAATGCTGAGAAAAAGTCACGAAAGAAAGGCAGCAGAACACAAAGTGCACAGCCCACTGCACACGGGGCCCCAGCATGCAAAGAGCACAAGGGCCCATGAGAAGCACCAGACAGTCAAGTCTGATCCACTGAAAATATAAAGATATATAAATGTATAAATACATATAAGAGGCATTTACATGACACTTGCACTTGAGCCTTGGTGTATCCTAATGCAGGTCCTTTTGATGCTTCTAGAACTTGACTAGAGTCCCCCTGTGCTAATTGACTTAATTGGACATAATAAGGTCCCACAAGAGATTGTGTAAGCTAGAGTGAAAACAAATCTATGCGCTCGAGAGACTTATCAGGACGGTGCCGCGACACTGACCTGGGGAAGGATGCAAGAAACGTCCTAGAGCGTTAAAAGCACCCAAGAGCATGACAGCTTCCTTCATTCTCAAATGAAAGAGATTTGGAACAACCAACAATCTGTCCAGATCTTGCCGCTCAACCATCAGCAATGAAGGGCCTCAGTCAGAGAGAACCTAAGAATCGCTATAACCGAGATGGGAGAGACTTACAGAAGGACAGCAGCAGTGCAGCACTCAGGATTATTATTTTTTTGCACATTTGTTACACAAACACATCCATACCATCAAACAAATTTTTTTTACATTTCACTTATTAAGGGAAAAAAATCTGTCCAAACCTGCCAAGCCCTATGTGAAAAATGAATTGCTGCTTAAACCACCTTTGGTGGCAACAACTTCAATTAAATCTTTGTTCTAACTGGAAATCAGTTTTTCGCATCACTGTGGAAAAATTTTGTCCCACTCTTCTTTGCAGAATTGTTTGAATTCAGCCACGTTGGAGGGTTCAATCAGTCGAAGCTCATGCCACAGCAAAACCTTACAGGTTCATTCAGAGGTGGACTTGCTGGTGTGTCTCATCGTCCTGCTGCATAACCCAAGTGCTACCAAGTCTACTTCAGGATTTTCTACTCGAGCGCAGAATTCATGGTTCCATCAATTAAGGCAAGTCATCCAGAGCCCCAGACCATCAGGCCTCCACCACCGTGTGTGACTGTTGGTACGATGTTCTTTGTATGAAACACCGTGTTAGTTTTACACCAGATAGAACAGGACACACCATCCAAACAGTTAAACTTTTGTCTCATCAGTCCACAGAATATTTGTCCAAACGTCTTGGGGATAATCAAGGAGTTTTTTTGGCAAATGTGAGACGAGCCTTTGTGTTCTTTTTGGTCAGCAGTGTCTTTCGCCTTGGAACTCTCCCATGGGCGCCATTTTTGCCCCCCAGTCGCTTTCTTATTTTTGAGTGATGAACTCTGACCTTAACTGAGACGAGTGAGGCCTGCAGGTCTGTAGATGTTCTTCTGGGTTCTTTATGAGCTCCTGGATGAGGCGTCGTTGTGTAAACTCTTGGAGTAATTTTGGGCGGCCGGCTGCTCCTGGGAAGATTCACCACTGTTCCTCCATGTCTTCTCCATGTTCCATGTCTTCTCCATGTGTCTGTACCGTCTCCCACTGTGGCTCACTGGAGTCCCAAAGCCTTAGGAATGAATTGGTAACTCTGTCCAGACTGATACATGTCAATTACTTAATAAATTAATTCATCATTTAATCATTCATCAAACTGGATGTGGAGTCATTTAAGTGTGACAAATATACAAAAATAAAAATAATGATCAGGAAGTAGTGAATACTCTTTCACAGCACAGTGTATAGAGAATGAGTGTGTTCAGTTCTTTTTTTAAAGATTTTTAATTTTTTACAAGCTTACAGAAAGTGTCTCTAAAATATGGTCCAACGCTCCTCTGTATCTACTCCACATGCCGGTCGCCTGTGATGTCACATCCTGTGGTGCCGGAACAGAGGTGGGGGGGGGGATGGGTTTGGGGAAGAAGGAGGGAGATGATTTGCTTTTGCTTTCACTTTGTACTCTCGGGCTGCTGACTCACTGAGAATCTGTGTTCAGACACACTCCAAAGCACACACACACAGAAAAAAAAGTTGCTGAAAGGACAGAAAACTTCACTCTGAACCTTCTACATGGCGTACAAATACCCTGAAGCACGACGAGACGAGAGTAAGGTGAGCATGACTTTCACTTTTACACACACACACACACACACACACACACACACACACACACACACACACACAGACAGAAGCACTCTTTCTTTTATGTTCTTCCGGTTTCTCTGAAAAGACGCACACACACACACACACACACACACACACACACACACACACACACAGAGAGAGAGGGGAAACTTTGAGTAGCTCACATTTCCTTGACCTGTCGTCAGGATTAGTCAAGCTGACCATGTGTGTGTGTGTGTGTGTGTGTGTGTGTGTGTGTGTGTGTGTGTGTGTGTGTGGTGTCCCACAGGTGAATGACTATAATGGGGTGAAGATCTCTGATCCGTACTGGTGGCTGGAAGACCCTGACAATGAAGAGACCAAGGTGACACAACAACAATAACAACAATAACAACAATAACAATAAATATAAACAGGAACATGATGACGTAGAGTTTATCACTCTGACTCCTCCAGAATTGGAGCTGGAGCCCCGCCTCCTGTGTGTGTGTGTGTGTGTGTGTGTGTGTGTGTGTGCATGTTCTCCCCGTGCTCCCTCTGGGTTCTCTGGTTTCCTCCCACCATCCAGAGACACGCAGTGTGAGCTGAGTGGGGTTTACAAATTGCCGTAGTCACCATGTGTGAGAGTGTGTGTGTGTGATCCTTTTGATCCAGGGTGTACCCCACCTTGTGCCTTGACCTCCCTGGGGTACAGCTCAGGCCCCCGTGTCCCCACACAACACACGCAGTACTGATGATGCACGTGTGCAAAATAGAGATCAGAACAAGAACCAGTTCATCTTTTTATTATTTTCCTCCTTTTTTAAAAATACAATGTTTACCAAAGTCACATTTAGTGTTATTTTAATGACTTTATTATTCTGTTTATTTTAACATTCCAAAAAAATTATTTTTAGAACATTGACGGTTTTATTTCCTTTCATTTGAGGTGTTCACACATGTTCAGGTGTTTTTGAAAATATTTTGAATTTAATTTATTTATCCCAGAAAACTTTTTAATGACACACGTGTGTGTGTGTGTGTGTGTGTGTGTGTGTGTGTGTGTGTTACATTCATCACTCAAAGGCAATTTGGGAACGCCAATTAGTCTAATCTGCATGTCTTTGGATTGTGGAAGGAAACCCACCAAGGACAGTTAGAACATGCAAACTCCACACACACACACACACACACACACACACACACACACACACACACACACACACACACCAAGGCAGGAATCGAACCCTCGACCCTGGATGTGTGAGACCACAGTGCTAATCGCTACACCAGCGTTACATTTAGATAATAAAAAAATAATTTTAATGGGTGAGTATTTCTGTGTGTGTGTGTGTGTGTGTGTGTGTGTGTGTGTGTGTGTGTGTGTGTGTGTAGGCGTTTGTGGAGGAGCAGAATAAACTGACCATGCCGTTCCTGGATCAGTGTGAGGTCCGAGAGAAGTTTCATCAACGCCTCACTGAACTGTACAACTTTCCCAAATACAGCTGCCCTTATAAGAGAGGAAAAAGGTGTGTGCGCACACACACACACACACACACACACACACACACACACACACACACACACCATATTAATTTAAACGAAGATCGTTATTGTCTAATAACAGTAGGGTGTGAAGTGTTTTGAACAATAAATAGACGTTTAGTTTGCAGTTTGTCGATCTGCACGTTTGATCTGTTGATAGTTCCGTGTAATGTTGAGGGACGTCAGTGCAACACGCCGCCTCCTGATCTCTCAGCTCTCTCACTCAGTTTACAGATTCAGATCTCAGCACCTGGACTTGGTCTTAATGTAGTGAACAGAAATAATGAAATAATTGTAATAACTATGATTAATGATCTCGCAGGTATTTTTACTTCCACAACGAGGGACTGCAGAATCAGAACGTGTTGTACGTACAGGACGCTCTGGACAGTCCGCCGTCCGTCTTCTTCGACCCAAACACACTGTCTGAGGACGGAACCGTGGCTCTTAAGAGTAGGAACTGGAACTTACTCTGTCTTACACACACATGCTGCTTCTCTCTGCCTCGCTCTCTTACGTTCTTAAGCTTTCTATTGTGTGTGTGTGTGTGTGTGTGTGTGTGTGTGTGCTCTCAGTGGGCCGTCTGTCGGAGGAGTGTGAGTATTTTGCGTACGGTCTGAGCAGCGCCGGTTCCGACTGGGTGACGGTGAGGTTCATGAAGGCTGATGATCTCACGCAGCTTCCTGACGTGCTGGACAGAGTCAAGTTCAGCTGCCTCGCCTGGAGCCACGACGCCAGGGGCGTCTTCTACAACTGTTACCCCCCGCAGGACGGCAAGGCCGACGGTAACGCGCCCCAAATTCTACCTTACGTTCATCACCACTGTGTGTGACTACCGTAAACAACATTGTATTTACAGGGCCATTGCAAAAGTATTTATACCCCTTGAAGTCACGTTACAAACACAAACGTAAATGTAAATGTGTTTTATTGTGATTTAATGTGACAGACCGACACGAAGTGGCGCAGAATTGTGAAGTGGAAGGAAAATTACTTTTTTTTTTTTTTTTTTACCAATAAAAGTCTGAAAAGTGTGGCGTGCATTAGTATTCACCCCTCCTGAGTCAGTACTTTATAGAACCACCTTTCGCTGCAGTTACAGCTGCAGGTCTCTTGCAGGGAGTCTCCATCAGCTTTCCAATGTTTAGCCGTTCTGCTTGGCAAAATTGCTTAAGCTTAAGTCAGATCGTCTGTGAACACCAATGTTCAAGCCATGCCACAGATTCTTAATTTCAGTTTAGGTCTGGACGTTGACTAGGAGAATGTGTTCAAGTTAACATGGAGTTCAGTTCGTTATTGGCCTCCCAAAACACGATGCTGCCGCCACCATGCGCAGTGTATGTGGGAGACAAGTATCCGTCTCCCACGTTTGCTGTGTCGCCCACACGGCTTGTCGCAAACTGCAAACAGGACTTCATACGGCTTTCTTTCAACACTGGCTGACTTCATGCCACTCTTCTATAAAGCCCAGATTTGTGGAGTGGACGACTAATAGTTGTCCTGTGGACAGATTCTCCCACCAGAGCTGTGGATCTCTGCAGCTCCTTCACAGTTCCCATGGGCCTTTAGGCTGCTTCTCTGATTAATGCTCTCCCCGCCCAGCCTGTCAGTTTAGGTGGACGTCCATGTCTTGGTACAGTAGGTCTGCAGTTGTGCCGTAATCCTTCCGTTTTTCAGATGATGGATTTTGTGAGATGTTCAAAGCTTGGCATATTATTTTATAACCTAACCCTGCTTTAAACTTCTCCACAACTGCATCCCTGACCTGACTGGTGTGTTCCTCGGGCTTCATGATGCTGTTTGTTCACAAATCGTCTCTAACAAGCCTCTGAGGGCTTCACAGACCAGCTGTATTTGTACTGAGATTAAATTATAGAGCGGGTCGACTCTACTTATTGATAAGGGGAGCGGTTCCACTGGATTTTAGTTTTAGGAGTATCGGAGTAAAGGGGGGGGTAAATACAAATGCGTCACACTTTTCAAATATTTATTTGTAAAAGATTTTGAAAGCCATTTATCATTTTCCTTCCACTTTACAATTCTGTGCCACTTCGTGTCGAACGGTCACTTAAATTCCCAATAAAATACATTTACGTTTGTGTTAGTAACAAAAAGTTGAAGGGGTATGAATACTTTTGCAAGGCAGTGTAGACTAGAGTAAGACTATAAGGAGAAATATAACACAGGGAACAAGAGAGGACAGCAGCAGTATACACCGTATATACCTGATGAAGAAGCGTCAGCATCAGTGTAACTATATCCGGCACTCGATACGGCGCAGCTTGTTTCAAACAAACAAGGAAATGTGCAACAAAGTGCTGAGGTGTGGAGATTAAATTTCACTGTGTAATCAGTAACCGTACTGGGATATTAATGGGAATGTTGGAGCGTGCGGTTGCTGTGTGACTGAGACAGACGGAGCAGTCCTTGGTCTGCTCGACCTTGTCGTTGTCCAGGTTGAGGGTCCGAATGGTCTTTGGGTAGAATCTCTCTCTCTGTAGGTCAGGGAGCACGGCGTGGATCACAGCACCCTCTGGAGAGCTCGTCTGCCCTGCTGTCCCCCAAACACGCCGTGACGCTTCTCATCACCACCTCTAAATGGTGCAGGTAAAACGCACCTCGGGGGCAGGAAGGCGAGTCCTTCAAACATCTCAGGTGGTAAAGGTGCAGCTGAGCTTCTTCATCACAGTGTTGCATGACGTGATGTGAGCACAGACGGTCCAGAAACTGTCCATGCTCGCGTTACTGTATGTCGCGAGTGTGTAGCTCCTCTCACGCTTCAGGCTGAAGTCACCTACTAACTCCTGCATCTTGCTGAGGTTCAGGAGGAGGAGGTTCTCCTGGTAAAAGCTCCTCCAGGTAGGTCGTTCCTTTGCTAGCGAAGATCAGATCCACCACAACGGATTTGTCAGCGAACTTGATAATGGAGGTGGAGTTGGAAGTCGAAGCATGGGGTTAGGACACACCCTGGGGGGGGCGCGGGTGCTGAGGGTGAGACGTGCCTGCTCGCTCACCCTGCTTATGATCTGCCGGCTTTTGAAGGGGAGCTGAGGTCGGGACTACAGGGCCAAGGGGCAGGTTGGGGTTTCTCCAGGGCAGGAATGATAACTGGCTGCGACAGAAGGAGGTTGAATATCTCCCTCTTGAAGGTTTCCATCATGTCGGGCTTTGAGAAGATGAAACACTCGTCATGTTCATGCTGCCGTTAGAACTAATCGTGCTGTTAGCGTTCCTGGTGCAGTTAGCTGCAGTCACGAAGTGTCCAACAGAGATGCTCCTGCATTCATCATTCTGGAGTCTAGAATCAATCCTACTTTCCTAGAGGCAGCTTGTTGGAGCTTTGACTCAGGTTTGGTCCTGTGGCTCTGCTCCACACTGCCTCGTACTCATCCGTGTTGCGGGGTCGAGTCCCGTGTCGTTAAGGACGAATAATAAACATACAAACACGTCTCTTTTTTATGTACTTATCAGCAACAACAACAACAACAATAATAATAATCATTTCCTGCAGGCACGGAGACGACCTCTAACCTCAACCAGAAACTCTACTATCACGTGATCGGCACCAGCCAATCAGAGGACGTGTTGGTGGCCGAGTTCCCGGAGAATCCGAAATGGCACAGCAGCGTCACTGTAAGAGAGACTGCACTGTCACTGTCCTCATTCGGCCAGGCCACGCCCCCATTTCACCCAAACCTACAGACAGCAGTGAAAACTTTCATTGACTTTATTTAAGACCTACAAAATATAATGAAAGCAAGACAAAACAGAAAAATATATATATATATATATATATATATATATATATATATAAAACTCATTAAAGAAACGATGGTGTGTAAATAGAGTCCAGGTTGTAGCGCCCCCTAATGGGGAACAGCTGAAATAACACCAACAACACCACTAACGCAGAAGTAGTGTAGGAATAACTTCCACTTTTGTTTTTCCGTCTTTACTCGAACTGATTGTTCTTGTTGTGCTCCAGACATTCAGTACACTTTCCCTTTTATGGAGTTTGTGGGTGTTATTATATGCAAATGAGCTGAGTCAGAAACTCAGGTTTCATTTTCAGGGAAAATTGGCAAATCTACTGTAGTAAACTATCTAATTTCTGTTTGACTTACACAAGTGTTTAGACACAGATTTACTAACAGACTGATAAATGAGTCGCCGTAGATGCAGAGTTCAGCTCGAGAAGACGTTAAGCTCAATTATTTACACGGATGTATTGCATTAACTCTGGGCTTAATTACATAATCGTATATTTGATCAATATTTGATGAGAAGAAGCTGGGAGAACGTCATGGCTCTGGTGTACTGAGAAAACTTTGATGGTGTCCAAGCACTAGTGAGACGCTGTGATAAGTGCATCAGTGTATCAGGGGATTATATAGAGACATAAAGGGAGTGTTTACTCTCAGGACTGTGTTCTGTTATTCTGTACGATCAAAAGTCCTGCATTCACTCGAACGCTGTATATTTACATTGTATGTTGTAATTACAGTGCAGTGTAATTAACATTAATTAACATAGTATAATAATAATTTTTTATTATCTCAAATTATGGAATACAACAGTAATCTCTCCCCCC
>QNUK01000545.1:0-39772 GCA_013621035.1 Clarias magur | reverse complement strand
CCCTCATGTTTGTGTTTCCTTCTGGCTCTCCCTTTTAGTTATGCTGTTATAGTTAGTCCTGCCGGAGTCCCTGCTTGCACTTTGCACTAATATACATTCACCTTATACATGTTGACTGTGACCAAACCTAACTGCCATCTCTCCTTATTTTCTGTTCTCTCCTTTTCTGCTCTCTCTCTCTCCCCTCTCTGTCTCTCTCTCCCTCTCTCCCTCTCTCTCTCTCTCTCTCCCTCTCTCTCTCTCTCTCTCTCTCTCTGTACAGATATCGGATGATGGACGTTATGCCGTGTTGTCCATCACTGAAGGGTGTGAGCCTGTTAACCAGTTGTGGTATTGCGACTTACACCAGCTACCCAACGGCATCTCAGGTACAGTATGTGAGCATGTGTGTGTGTGTGTGTGTGTGTGTGTTCATGTCAGGTCAACAGATATATCATTATAAATTAATAGCAGCACTGTTTATTAAGTTAAATTATAGAAGAAGAAAAATTTTAGTTTTCATTAAAACATCAGTTTTTATTAGAATATCAGTTTTTAGGTCTTTTTTTTTGTCATTAGAGACACTGAGATGGCTACAAGTTCAGGTTATTTTCCTAAAACTGGTACTGTACATGTAAAACTGAATAATGAAGGAAAGTGAAAAACAGGAACAGACAAAAAGTCCAGTGATCAGCAAACAGACTGACTGGGCAATTCCATTCCAAAATCACAATAAACACACATAAAGAGATGAGATCAAAACCAGAACATCAAACACTGTACGCGAGGCGTGGTAACTTTAGCTAATGTCACACTGACACACTGAATGTGAGATCACTCGTTTATTCCTCACTAGTGTTAATACACATCACTAAAGAGTTTGTAGTTAAACAGTTCAAATGTTAAATCTAATAATAATCTGCAGATCTTTAATGTAATGAGTGATATTATTATTATTATTATTATTATTATTATTATTATTATTATTATTATTAGAGGTTGAAGTCCACGTCCATGTGTGTGTGTCTCTGTACAGCAGAACTCTCTGTCTCACTTATTAATAGACAGAAATCACACTCTGTAAGGTCGAGTATCTGACGCCTTGTTTACACTAAGTTGTACTTCTTTGGTGCTCAGACAAACACACTCGCTGTTCGGTAATCGGAGAGAGAATCACAGATGAGAAATGGAAAAAGTCGATCAGATAAAGATGAAGTTTCGTCTTAAAACGACTCCGGCGTGTTAAAATTCACTTCTACCACTTCAGCGCTGTTATTTCAGCCAAAGTGAAAATCTGAACTAATCCCAGTCAAAACATTCACTTTATCTTTTCTCATTAATATCTATCGGTGCAGGTGTTTGTTTACATTGAGACAGCAGCGCATTAGTAGATTATTTTACAGTCGATGATTAAATCCCACACATAACTGTTCATAACGTCACTTTTACTCAACGTGTAGATTCACTGATGTGCAGATTAAACTTCAGCCAGAGATCGAAGTGCTGCAGGAGATTCAGTCAGTTCTGTACAGACAGTTCTGTGTGATGCTGAGACACAGTCTGGCTGGAGAGACAGAAGTTTTTTTTCGGAGACTGGCTTTTGGTCCTCCAATGTATTACATATGAAGATATCATCGAAAGAGTTCTGACCCGATGTACAGACGACACGTTTCCTTCATTACCTCGAACATCTCAGCAGTAAACATCAGACATTATCGTAGCGTCACACTGATGATGTTGTGACACAGCCGTCGTGTTCATGAGGAAGTTCTGATTCCTGAACAGAAGTCAAACATTGTGAGTTTTTTGTTTGTGTGAAAGTGTAACGTGACAGTGAGATGTGTATGCGACGCCCACGCTCGCCGCCCGCGCTCACACATCTGCAGACGCTTCAACCCGACCTTTCTCACCTCTGAGCAGGTCTGAGAGTGATCAGAGTGAGGAGGTGAGGAGGTGAACATCACGTCTCAGCGTCTCTGTACTGTGCAGGTTTGTTGCCGTGGGTGAAGCTGGTGGACACGTTCGAGGCGCAGTACTCCTACGTGACCAACGAGGGCACCGTCTTCACCTTCCGCACCAACCTGGACGCACCGCGGTACCGCGTCATCAACATCGACCTGCAGGAGCCCAAGAGGGAGAAGTGGAGCACGCTGGTCCCTCAACACGAGAAAGACGTCCTGGGTAAAAACAACACACACACACACACACACACACACACACACACACAGAGGTAGACAGAGAGAGAGAGAGAGAGAGAGACTTGTGAGACGGACAAAAAATAGAGAGAGAGACAGGATGGAGAAAGAGACACGAAAAGGGAGAAACAATGATTTTGTAGTTCCTCCTTTTCCTGAAAGATTTTAGCAATTGCTCATTTCCCAAACACACACACACAGACACACACGCACACACACTTCCTCATTTCACTGTAGATTCTGTAGAGCCGCTGTCCTGTGGTGTTCCTCCTGCTTTCCTCATGTTTCCTGTTTCGACTGAAAACAATGAACAAACTCTCTGCTAGTTTTTTTTTTCTTCTTCTCAGAAGATCTGACCGCAGAGTGGGCACAGGACTTTCACTGGTCTGAGTTTCTCTGGATGAGAGAGAGGAAGTACACAGTGCGAATTTAACAGGCGTGGATTCTGGGGAGAATA
This sequence comes from Clarias magur, assembly GCA_013621035.1. Taxonomy (NCBI): domain Eukaryota; kingdom Metazoa; phylum Chordata; class Actinopteri; order Siluriformes; family Clariidae; genus Clarias; species Clarias magur. The sequence continues at coordinate 37,141 of QNUK01000545.1, read as the reverse complement.
TCTGGTTTTGGTGTTTACATCATGCTGGTGTGTGTGAGCTCTGCAGTGTGAGACGAGAGCTGGCAGCGTGTTTTAATAAGTGACCGCGTCTGTGTGATGGACGTCATGTCGTGTGCATGAAAACCTAAAGTTAAAGCAGCAAAAACAAAACATTTGATCTACTACAGAAAATGTAAAAATGCTTCTTCAAATAGTTTGTGTTTGCAGATTCTCTAATCGTGGTTCCTTACACACAACTTGGCCAAAAAACGCCTTCAACCTTGATTACACACACACACACACACACACACACACACACACACACACACTGTGGCGTCCAGTTCATCACGTGTGTAAATGATTCAGTACATTCAGGAGGTCATGTGACTTCATTTTATCTCCACATGACGTTGCTGAGTCTCGACCTGAGCGACTGAAGCGACCGCAGATCATAACACTGTCTCCAGAGGCTTGTACAGTGGACGCTATGCATGATGGGAGCATCGCTTCATTACAACGCCTCCCTTCTCACCCTGACACGCCCATCACTCTGGAACAGACTCAGTCTGGACTCATCAGGTCACATGACCTTTATACATCGCTCCAAAGTCTCAATAATGAGTGGTTTTATTATGGACACACAGCTGTTTAGTTCTCTTGTGTGTGTGTGTGTGTGTGTGTGTGTGTGTGTGTGTGTGTGTGTGTGTGTGTGTGTGTGTGGAAATGCTTTTGGTTTCACTATTAAACATAACATAACATATTTGTCAGTCATGTTATACACATACACACGTTCTCATCATTTTATCTAGAAATGCCCAGTGCTGAGTGTATGAAACCAGAGTGTACGGTCGGTGTGGTTTGGTACAGCGTATTGTATGTTGGTGTGTGTTAGTGTGTGTTTTAGCTTAGTGTTGCACTGCGTCCATGGAGGTGATGGCGTTGAACCGCTACCAGTTCCTCTTCATCGTCTTGCTTTGAGTCATTCGGATGAAAGTCCAGTAAGGCTGTAGTCACCAGTGCTGCAGTGGTTAGTGTCATGGGTTCTGGTGCGTGATGCCCCTGCTTCCATTCATGGGACTCAGGGCTTCATCATCACGCCACTGATCAAAGCTCTGTTGTAATCCTGGCTTTATTGACCTGTAAAACCCATGTCCAAATATATACACACACACACACACACACACACACACACACACAGGCAGATATATCTATCTATTTATGGCTCAGGATTGTGAAGTATTAAGTGACGTATAAGTGTTTTCAGCAGCACTGAGACATGTTTTTAAGGTACTTTCACCAAATAATAATAATAATAATAATAATAATAATAATAATATGCGCATGTCTCAGGCCTTCTCCGTCGACACACCAGCAGGACCTCCGTATATGCATGTGTTTGTTTGTTTGTTTGTTTGGACCAGTGCAGTGCTGCCGGAACGGACCTGTGCAGCTTGAGTGTTGTAAACTGATTTGACAAACTGCCTTCTGGTTGCAGATGTTGGTTTGGATTTGGATTTGATTAGACACGCCCACAACGCACCTCCACGTCCTCGTAACTCATTGTGTGGAGAAGTTTTGTGGTTAAACGAGCTGTTACTCAGTTTTCAAGCAGTCGAATGTCTGAGTACACGTTACTCATCAGAAGATAAGTTATACAGAGTTAACTCTATATCTCGATAAAGGGTGGAGCTTTGTGTTCATGGGTGGGCACTGGGGGGGGCATAATGGTTTTTTTTTTTTTTTAAACATTCAAATCTTAAACTTTTTTCTATGCGGTTCATCAGACAACTTTGTTTTTGTTTAGTGTTTACAAACTCTACCTAATGCACTGTTAAACTAGTGAGTGTTGCTTTATTTCTGTGTCTTTAAACTTTTTAAATTATTTAATAATTATTAATGATATTTTCTTTTATTCATTAGTCAAATGTATTTATTTGTGTGTTGTATTTCCTGATTTGCGAGTCATGTGTTTGTGTGTGTGTGTGTGTGTGTGCGTGTTCCCCTGGTAGGGTTTGTGGAATGTGTGAATCAGAGCTTCCTGTTGGTGAATTCTGTGCGTGATGTGAAGGACACGCTGCAGCTGCACGAGCTCTCGTCCGGACGCTGGATCCGCGAGCTGCCGTTGGACGTGGGCACGGTGGTGGGGCTCAGCTGTAAGAAGAAACACGCCGACATCTTCTACAAGTTTACCTCCTTTACCACACCAGGTGAAGTGCACGATGCACCTTCATCATCATCATCATAGCTTTCTGATGTTGCATTTAAATGAGTGGATTTTTCAGCACACACTCGAGATAAAGAAGCTGTTATTTAGAAAAATCAAGAAAACAAAGTTAAATCCGATAATTAGTGTTTTTTTTATTAAACTCATTTCATGCAGCCTCTGTACTCTCTTTACAGAGTTTTATTAATGTGTGTGTGTGTGTTTGTGTGTATGAATTCACCTGCAGGAATCATCTACCACTATGACCTGAGTAAACCAGATGCAGAGCCCACAGTGTTCAGGCAGGTGGAAGTGAAGGGTGTGCAGTTCTCTGATTATCAAACCAGCCAGGTACACACACACACACACACACACACACACACACACACACTTTAAAATTATTCTCTTTGATCTATCTGTTTCGTGAACCTCTGATTTATTTGATCATAATTTCAGTCATATTCTATTTCTGGAAAAAAAAAAAAGAAAAAAAGAAAAAAGTTCCTCAAGGTTGTATTTTAGGCCACATTTATTTACCATCAGTAATCATTATATTTTGTACCTACTGGTCAATTTATTAAATTAAATTATACATAAACCAATCAGTCATGACTTTCATTCAAACACCTGCCTAATGTAGTGTAGCGCCCCCTTGTGTCTCTAAAGCCTGACCAGGTGACTGAGGCCTGAACCACTGAGAACCTCTGAAGGTGTGTGTAGTACTGTATCTGGCACCAAGCTCTCAGTATGTTGTGAAGTGGATTGGACGTGTTTGATCCCACATGATCAGAACAATGAACAATGTGTGTGGCGAGAAATTTATATTAACTTTACATTAACTTTTAACTGTTGTGCCTGTGTTCCTCACTGGTGAAGTGGTTAGAGTCAAGGTTCCTGAAGACCCACAGACGATACAGTTTTATCCTGTATACAGGGTCACAGGGTAGGGTACATCCTGGACAGGGTGTCAATCCATCACAGGGAACACACACGCACACACTAGAGGCAATGTGGGAACACTGATTTGGCTAGTCTGCATGTCTTTAGACTGTGGGTGGGAACCGGAGTACCCGGAAGAAACACATCAAACTTCACACACTCAGTCCCCATTGCAGGAATCGAACCCGGGCCCTGGAGGTGTGAGACCACAGTGCTAAACATTAAGGCATCATGCCACCACCCCTCATGTGTTATTTGGAAACCTTCCACAACACTGGCTGTATGACAAGGTCTCAAACTCAGAAAGCACCGGTATCAGCTGGTCCTGTGGTACTGTCCTGGTGTCATGGGTTCTGGGTTGTGACATGCTTGGCTCAAGTCATTATGCTTGACTTCTCATCACGCATACAGTATAAAGCTGAAATGCTCTATAAACAGAGCAGACATGTGATGTCGCTTATGTGGATGAGTGCTTATCTCTGGCTTGAGTGCTTGTTGGTTCAAATACTTGCTTTTCACTCTTGCTGTGAAGTAAGAAGTTTGAAAGATCTACTGTATTTAAGGGTGCAGCATGATAACGTGCTGTAGATCTTGTATAAGCAGTAGGCTCTGGGTGGAGAGGTTTTGGGTTTAAACCCAGCATTTAACTTTATCTGTAGTTCAGCCTTACATAAATGATGATGAAAAGCTGTGTAGAACACTGAGCTAGTATGAGATTGAGTAGCTGATACAGATGACCGTTTGCCTTTAGATTGGAAGGGTGCTGGTTCAAACCTGTCTGTTTGACGTTAGCTGTAGTTCAGGGTTAATGTATGAAGGTGCAGAGTTCTATAGAATCCTACACACCCACAAGATCCTGTAGCTCAAGTACTGTAGATCAGCTATCGCTTCTGTACTGGGATGGTCCTGGTTTAAACCTGTTATTTTACGTTAGTGGTACTTCAGGTTTACTGGATGGAGTTAAAAAGGTGGAAACTCATCAATCAACCATCTGTGAGAGCCTGAACCTGATGGGTGTTTGCATCTGGGCTGAGAGGTTGCTAGTTTAAATCTGACATTTTACTTCACCACGAGGTCAGAGTTACATACAGTACATGAAGGAGAAAAGCTCAATAAAACAGAAAGTAAGAACAAGATCCAGTATTGTGTGTGTGTGTGTGTGTGTGTGTGTGTGTGCACCCTGTGTTTTATTTCAGCTGTAGGTCAGGTTTAAGAATATGAAAGTGAAAAGTTCTATAAAACAACACAACCATGAGGTCATGGAGCTCATGGGTATGAGAGCTCGACCCTCGGGTCAAGTGCTGGTGTGTTGCAAGCTGTCTTTTTAATTTGGAAGACCAGGGTTAAGCATACAACAGTGAAAAGCCCAAAAGAGCCAACTTCAAATCTGAGACCCTGAAGTTCTTGTGAACGAGCGTTTCCTTCTGTTCTGAAGGATCATGCAGTTGAGTCGAGAGGTTACTGGTTCAAACCTGTTATTTAGTTATAGTTCCATGGTGTGTGTGTGTGTGTGTGTGTGTATGAAAGTAAAAAGCTCTATATAAGAACACTCAATCCCAAGCTCCTGTAGCTCATGTAGATGAGCACTCACTGCTGGAACGTAAGGTTGCTAGTTTGTTTTGTTCAGACTTTGTCTGTATGAAGCTACAGGGGTGAAAAGTGCTGGCCAGCATGAGCCCTGTAGTCCCTCGGGTTTCAAAGGTTGCTGGTTCAAACCCAGTGATTTTTCTTTAGCTGTACTTCAGATTTACAGTACATGAAATTGAAAAGCTCTATAGAACAGCGAGCTAGTATGAGATCCCGCAGCTCATGGGTGAGTGGTCACCAATGTTTTGTATATGAAGGAGAAAAGCTCTGTAAATCATCATGGAACTATGAGAGCTGTGCAGCTCTTGAGGATGAACCCTGTGTTTCACTTTAGCTGTAGTTCGTACAGTATTGTGTATATGAAGGTGTGAAGCTCTATGGAAGGGAAACTTGCCATGAGATCGTGTAGAGTGCTTGCCTGTTGGTTTGAGTTTCACCCTCTCCAACTCTTCAGCACGAAGCCATCAAGTCCAACACTGAGAGACGGCTCTCATAATGCCTTTGTCTTTTAAAATGACGCCAATAAAAAATTAAATCAAACTTTTACAAACGCTTCTACTTGTGTGCTGGCTGATTAACGTCCTTCACGTGTTTTTATTTCCTTGAGTCGTCAGCTCTGTGATTAGACACTGATAAAGTTTTAATTGTGATTCTCCTCAAAGGCTGCACAGGTTATCTCAACTTATCTGCTTTATTTCGCTGTTAAAACTCACCCTGTCAGTGGTGTGTGTGTGTGTGTGTGTGGTTTGCAGGTTTTCTATCCCAGTAAAGATGGCACGAAGATCCCGATGTTCCTGGTTCACGCTCGTGGTTTACAGAAGGACGGCTCACACCCCGTGTTCCTGTACGGATATGGAGGCTTCGAGAACGCCATTCAACCTTACTACAAGTGTGTATTCGGACTTCACTAATGTGTATGTGTGTGTGTGTGTGTGTGTGTGTGTGTGTGTGTGTGTGTGTTAACAGATATTCACTAAAACAACATTTCAGTGAATATTCCAGTCCTGTCTGTCCAGACCAGTGTAATGTTATTGCTGCTGTGGATTGCATATCACGTTGGTTTTAAACTTAATTCTGTAATTAAAATAAATGGTACACACCATATACCATTATTTATTACACACCATAATAAATGGTACAAATGGTCCAAACCAGCCAGTTACACACACACACCAAAGTTATTCTCTCTGATCGATCTGTTTTGTGAACCTCTGGTTTATTTTATCATAATTTCAGTCATATTCCATTTCTGAAAACAAAAAAGAAGAAAAGAAGAAAAAAAAGTTCCTCAAGGTTCTATTTTAGGCCACATTTATCTATTATCAGTAATCATTATATTATATTATATTATATTATGTACCTACTTGTCAATTTATTAAAATTAATTATAGATCAGATTAGAATTATAGTCCCTGTCCCTGTCGAGCTTATGTTGATCTCTATAATGCTATATATAATGAAGAATACGTTTTTTTGCAAATTCACCACCATTTTATTTAAAGGCTTTAAGGGCTGTACTGCTGTAAAGCTGAAGGTCTGTATTTTAAATATTTGATATTACTCTTTGTTTGTGTGTGTGTGCGTGCAGTACAGCAAACCTACTCTTCGTCAGACACCTGGGTGGAATTCTCGCCGTGGCCAACATCCGAGGAGGAGGAGAATACGGTCAGACGTGGCACAAAGGTACCCAGGACCTCCAGGGGTCCATCAGACGCCACGTCTTTATGATCTCAACTTCTTCATTGTTGCACCAGAGCTACGAGGCTAATGCTAACTCCTTATAGGGTGCAGTTTAGTTGCGGTGAACGCTAAATAAACATGAAATAACTTTAACTTCTATATAACTTTATACCCATGCCCGTAGCTCAGCCTCAACTTCCACACCTCCTGCGTGAGTGCCAGAGGACCTGAGCAGCGACACCACAATGTGTGATTTTAGTTTTATTAGTTTAGGTCAGAGGTGGAAAGAGTACTAAAATTTTGTACTCAAGTAAAAGTACTGTTACTTCAGTGAAATTTTACTGAAGTACAAGTAAACTTACCATGATAAAAAAAATCTACAAGTAAAAAGTAGCTCATAAAAAAATGACTCAGAGTAAAAGTTACCGAGTACCAGGTGATGAGGCATTCTAGCGTAGTTCAAAAAAGATGAACAGATATAAATCTCAAACTAGTTTTTGACTTAAGGAACACCTTTGCATAACATTATTTTTTGTGCTTGAAAATCAAAGTGGTCACTTAAATATGGCGTGACGTCCCAGTCTAATGTCGCCGATCAGCAAGAGAACGGTTCAGGGTTCTATTATAAACTGTATGGAAATGGTGGGATATGGCAGAAAGAACTAGATCCAGTTTTAAGATAGATCCATTAACTGATGAAATAATGGTTTGCATTGCTTTACAAACACACACACACACACACACACACACACACACACACACACACACACAGGAGGAGGAGGATCAGATTCAGGGTGGACCCAGGCCAAAATAATAAACTAAATGCCATTTATATTTAGTAGCTAGATTACCTGCACACACAAAAAAAAAAACCACAAACAAAAACCAGGTCCCTTCCCTGACTCACTAAACCAAAAACAGTGTATAAATTCCCTCTTCTCAAAAATAAACGGTAGCCAGTTACAGTGAAATTATCTACACATATATACAAAAAGCAACCAAAGCAAAGGGGCAAAGCGATAATCAAAGTCAATGGAGGCAAAAAGTCAAAACCAAACACTAAACCGCCAGAATCACAATCTCTCTCCTCTTTCCCGCGTCTCTCTCCGGTTTATATCTGGTGGCGCTGGTTGATGACGTCACTGTCAGGGCGGAAGCGGCCGTGAGGAAGGTCAGGTAGACGCCGATGTGGGGAAACAGTCAGAAAACCTGGAGTGGAGTCTGGAGCGGCGCGCGACCAGGACACGAGACACACACGCGCGCGCAACCAAGCGTTTATACACAGCGGAATATTTGTATTATTTTTACATTTTCATTCATTTGTTTTACTCAGTAGCGCATATGATTTAAAATGTAGCGAATTACAATACTTCAAACAAAACATACTTAAGTAAAAGTAAAATGACAGATTTTAAAAACTACTTTAAACAGTAGAAGTACACAAAAACAAAACAACAACTCAATTACAGTAACGCGAGTGAACGTCATCCGTTACTTTCCACCTCAGGTTTTGGTCTGACACGCTTTCAGTGCTGAGGAGGGGTTCATACAAACAAAGATGAAATGAGTGTGTCACATATTTATATCACAGTAGAATACCGTGACTGTATGTTTGATATTATTAACCAAAGCTGAGGAGGTTTTCTGTATTGGCTCGTCTCTAATCTCCGTCTCGTCCGAGTGAGAAGTGACTCAGGAACACACCAGTACGACACAGACAGAAAAGCACATTCATTGTGATTCCAGTTTGCCGTTAGCCTCGAGAAATAGATTTGAATACAAAATGTTACATTTAATAATAATTATTAATAATTTAATAAATCCGATTGTGACGGCCTGTTAGATATTATGATAAAACACTTCATTTAAATAAACACATAATATAATCGGGAAAATCAGCCAAGAAACGCTTTGATCAGCTTCTGTTACGTCACTGTTTTACTGTTTACAAAGGTTTGATTTCATACGGAATGAGTACTTCTCTCATTACACAATTACCTCACACACCATTAAACACTCTAATAAGGCTGTTGTTTTCTGACGTTTATGATTAACTTGTTTATTCTGAACAGAATTCCTGCAGAGGATCGCCCGAGCGTTCGCGTGCCATCTTGGCTAATGTGTTTCTCAGGAACGAGTCGTGTGCTGCAGTTATCTCAAGCATTTTCATTTTTCATTCACACCCAGTAATTCTCTCAACTTGTTTACTGGGTGGAGTCATCGAGCGATTCCAAAGAACGGCACGTGGCTTAAAAAAAACAGCAATCAGTATATCGTGCCAAAGTGATCAGTCACGGCAGAGCTTGGGTCAGCGAAATATTATTATTAATAATAAAAATAATAATAATATCACTGGTTACATTAAAGCTCAGCAGATTATTTTCAGCTTGAACCTTTTAACTGTTCATACAAACTGTTTAACCATCAACGACGCGTACTAACGCTAATATAAATTGTTCATGAATGAAATAAAAACAAATGTCAATTAAGCAGCAGTACTGTTAAAGCCATTAACATCTGCATAACACAAAAATATTTAGAATTATGACTAATGAAATATTAATAATAATTTATTTACATATATTGAAATAAGTATTTGTTTAATTGCTTACATACTTATATCCAATCACATTAAACCCACTGACAGGTGACATTATTTTAAAGTATCTTTTTTTTTTTTTTTTAAAGGTTTTAGTCACCCGAGCGATTCCAAAGAACGGCACAGAACTTTAAAAAACATCAAATCAACACATCGTGCCAAAGCGTCACGGCAAAACTCAACTCTTCAGGAGGTTCAGAGCTTCATCCTTTATTCTAATTCTGCCATCGAACACCAACAACATATCAGCAACATGAGGAAGAAATTAGCAGCTGCGTTTAGGCTTATTTAAAGGTTTATTAAATAATGAACACTAATCTATATAAATAAAGGAAAGGTTTTATCTGTACACTGGGTCAGAACTCGCTCTTTCAATGATATCTTGTGCAGTACTTAGATCTCTGCCTGAAGTTTAATCTGCACCAGAAGTGAAATCTAAACGTCGACTGAAAGAGATGTTATGAACAGTTATGTGTCGGATTTAATAACAAGAAAATTAAGATTGTTCAACATCATTATTTATTAAGTCAAGCAGAGTTCGATTTTTAAACATGTATTTGAGTATAACACAGTAAACAAAAAAATGTCAATAAAAATATATATAATACATTTAAAAAATGAAATAAATATATTTTTGTGTTTAGAAATATTTAAAATAAATGCATAGATAAATTATTGTAGATACATAATTGAAAATATCCTATATTAAAAACATTATTATTATTCTTATTATTAAGGATGAACTACAAATCATGAAAATGACTTAAAATTAAGTTAAATACAGTATAAAATTAAAATATAGTAGTACGCAAAAGTCTTAGGCATCATATGATCTTTAGTAAAAATGTAGTTAAAAAAGTCATTAACCAAGATGGCTTTGAACTGCCTTTAATGCCTTTTTACATAAAATAAATTTCTATAGAAAGAGTAATAAAATAAACACAGTCCATATTTGGTGTGACAATAGTCAGTAGTGTTAGATCCCGATGTTTGCTGTTACAGTAGGTTTTACTGAGCATGCTGGAGAATATCTGGGTTCTTCTGGTAACTTCATCACTGCTTTCTATTTCCGTAATTATTAAATATAATATGCTGTGCTGTATTTAATCATTTAATGACATGAAACTTTGTGTGTGTGTGTGTGTGTGTGTGTGTGTGTGTGTGTGTGTGTGTGTGTTACAGCTGGAACTTTGGCTAATAAGCAGAACTGTTTCGATGATTTCCAGTGCGCGGCTGAGTTTCTGATCCAGGAGAGCTTCACCGCGGCGAAACTCATCACCATCAACGGAGCCTCTAACGGGGGACTGCTCGTGGGTCTGTAACACACACACACACACACACACACACACACACACACACACACACACACACACACACTGTAATATAAATGTCTGGCGAAAGATGAAACAATAATAATAAAAGAATAATGAAAGCACTGTTGTTATATATTCTGTTAATAGTAACGAGAGCATGTGCAGATTTATCACCTGAACATTCGGGTTTATTTATGTACACATGAGTGGATTCGCACAGACTCCTCCCACCGTTTCACACCCTGAGCCAAAGGGGACAAAAGTTTAAGTCATTAATATAAACACACAGTACACATGCTGTTGTGCGTAAAGGGCACCTCATTTTTTATTTTATTTATGTTGATATGGTTTTATATCTTTATTACAGCTTAACCTTTGATGTCTGAATATTAATCTGTAAATCATTAGCATTTCCTCACTACACACTGAAACTAAGCGGTGATTTTGCTTTTGTTTGTTCGTTGCAGCTGCGTGTGTGAACCAGCGGCCGGATCTGTTCGGCTGCGCCGTGGCCGAGGTCGGCGTCATGGACATGCTCAAGTTTCACAAGTTCACCATCGGCCACGCCTGGACCACCGACTACGGCTGCGCCGACGAACCTGAGCAGTTCAAATGGCTCATCAAGTACGAAATATAAATCAGAAATCATATGCTCACAGTGACAGGCATAAATTTTGACACACCTTAAAACACACACACGTGAATTAAAAACGAAATTAAAAACGTTAATCAAGCTGGTGTCAGGGGACGTCAGACTCAAAACCACAGCATCAGAGCTCGTAGTGTTTAAGACAAACATAGACTGTACAGTACAGCGTACCACACACACACACACACACACACACACACACACAGAATATGTGCACAGTCAGTAGTAATCAGGTGAACCTGAACAGGTGAGCTGTAGTGTTTATGCCTGTAGGGGGCGCTGTTGCTTAAAAGATACAAATAATTCCCAGTTTGTAAAAATGAAATGAAATATGAGGGTAAATAAACCATTTAAAGTGAGCGGCGGATGAGTTATCAGTAGGTTATAAAATTAAAACAATTAAATTTAATGTTATGACAGTATGAGTTACCTTTGGCGGTAAGGGTGTGCAAACTTTTGCACCTAACTGGATGCGACCGTTATATAGAGTGTTATACAAGTTATATTGTGTTGCATCTCAATAATACAATAATTAACAACATGATGATGATGGTGATGATGGTGATGATTGTGTGTGTGTGTGTGTAGGTACTCACCCCTCCACAACCTCCCGTCTGCTGGTTCTGAGGGTCCTCCCTTTCCCGCTATTCTGCTCCTGACGGCGGATCACGACGACCGCGTGGTTCCTCTGCACACGCTGAAGTACGCGGCGACGCTGCAGCACGGCGTGGGCCGGCGAGCCAATCAGAAACAACCGCTCCTGCTACGAGTGGACACGCGCAGCGGACACGGCGCCGGGAAACCCACGGCCAAGGCCATCCTGGAGGACACACACATCTTCTCGTTTATCGCTCAGACACTCGGCCTCTGCTGGAGAGAGTGAGAGAGAGTGTGTGTGTATGAGTGTGAGGGAGTGTGAGAGAGCGTGAGAGAGAGTGTGTGTGTGTGTGTGTGTGTATGAGTGAAAGTGTGTGTGAGGGAGTGTGTGAGAGACTGTGAGGCAGTGTGAGAGTGTATAAGTGAAAGTGTGTGTGTGAGTGTGTAGGTGAGGGGGTGTGAGAGAGTGTGAGTGAGTGTGTGTGTGTGTGTGTGTGTGTGTGTGTGTGTGAGACGGAGTGTGAGAGAGAGTGTGTGTGTATGAGTGAACGTGTGTGTGAAGGAGTGTGTGAGAGACTGTGAGGCAGTGTGAGAGTGTATGAGTGAAAGTGTGTGAGTGAGTGTGTACAAGTGAGAGAGTGTGAGTGAGTGAGTGACTGTGTGTGTGTGTGAGAGAGAGAGAGAGTGTGAGTGTGTGGGAGAGAGTATGTGTGTGAGAGAGTGTGTGTGTGTGAGAGTGTGTACAAGTAAGAGAGTGTGAGTGACTGTGTGTGTGAGAGTGTGTGAGAGAGAGTGTGAGTGTGTGAGAGAGTGAGTGTGTGAGTGTGTGTGTGTGAGAGGAGGGCTATACGATAGTTTACAGCCGTGTGATCCATCAGAGAGGATGTACGAGTCTGGAGCTCTTTACTGTAACACGTCGCTCTGTGTTTATAACGGGACACTTTCACTCCTGGTTTTTTTTTTTCTTACGGCAAAAAAATAAAATAAAATAAAAAATTCTTTACATTTTCTTCTTTTTCCCCTCAGACTGAATCCCAAAAGGAGATCTTCTCAGGTCCAGTGTGTAGTGTGTGTGTGTGTGTGTAGTGTGTGTAGTGTGTGTAGTGTGTAGTGTGTGTAGTGTGTGTAGTGTGTGTAGTGTGTGTAGTGTGTGTGTGTAGTGTGTGTGTAGTGTGTGTAGTGTGTGTAGTGTGTGTGTGTAGTGTGTGTGTAGTGTGTGTAGTGTGTGTGTGTGTGTGTGTGTAGTGTGTGAGCTCACTGCTGTATAAACACCCTTTAGTGTAGTGAGTGTGTGTAGTGAACACAAAGCCTTCTGGGATTCAGTCACACGGTGGGAAAAGAAGAAGAAACACTGAATCAGAAGAAGTGAAGTTTGTGTTTAAACCCTTTAAGATCGTCAGTGTGAGTGGAGCCGCTGCACGACGCTCATCTGTTTCAAACCGTCTGTAAGTAAAAGAGAACATTTCATTTCTTGGAGAATCAAAAATGTGTGTGTATTCTTTTTATTCTTATTATTTTTAATGACTTCGGTGTGTATGTGTGTGTGTGTGTGTGTGTGTGTGTGTATCACCAGTACCCTCGGCAGGTCTGCACACAGTGATGATCTGTACGACTCTTACGGGTATAAATGACTGGAAACATTTTCTAGCTAAAGTTCTAGACTCATTTCAAAGGTGACCTGTGAAGTTCATATAAAAGGCTGAGAGTTTCATAAAATTTTCAAATTAAATAAGAAATTAAATAAATTCAATAAGAAATGAAATAAATTCAATAAGGAATGAAATGAGAAAGACCTCGGCGTGGCAACAGGACGAGAGTTAGCCCTTAAAGCTCAGAGCTTTTCATTTGTTATTTCAGCACAAAATAGGCAACAAGGTGAACTGAATTTTATTTACTATAAAAACTATTCCAGCATGAGTGGATAAAAAAAAATAAAAAATGGGTCACACTGGTTAAAAAAGACCACAGATACACATTATTACATGTTTTTATTGTTATTTTCAGTTGTTTCTGTGACAAAGAAATCAATAATAATAATAATAATAATAATAATAATATGCACATTTTGCGACGTCAGTCCCGTATTCCTGTAGTGGTCAAATTTACATATGATAAAAGTAATGAGAACTTTCGTTCCACCCGACACATCTGCAAACCCAGTTACACAGTTTGATGTGTGTTATTGTCTTGAGGCTTCCGCTTCATGGTTATTGGCCTGTGCTGTGCTGCACGGATCTGTATAACTGTATAAACACACGAGTTTGTACTGAAAGCTGAGTGTGAAGTTGTTTAAGATTAAACCTGACACAGGAGTGAGATACCCGACATCTACTGTAACTAACACACACGTTCAGACTCGCTGCACAGACCAGCGCGTCACTGATCTTCTCTGTAACATGATGTGAGATAAACTCAAGATTCACGAGGCTTCATCTCCTATTCGTACACAGACAGACAGCGCGAGTACGCTGGATATTCTTCTCATTAGTGTGCCGGGGTCAGAGGTCAGCGTCGGCTGTTATACGGTGCAGACGGGGGTCAGGGCCGTGCCCGGGGGCCCGATACCAGCAACCTGGTGGATGTGGGGCTCAAACTGCTGACCTTCTGACCAGTAACTTTGAGCCTTAACTGCACCATGAGCCACCAGTCACTCTCTCCTGTGCACACACACACACACACACACTGTGTGTAGTGAATATAATGAAGCTGTCTGTCTTTCAGTCAGGCGGTGGAAAAGAGAAACAAACCTGAAACACTGATCGAGTTTGAGTTTAAACACTTTAGACAGGTACAGTTGGAGTTGTAATACCCGACTCAACCACAGAGGGGCAGAAGAGCACTGCATCACTTACACCTGAGACCAGACAGCTGTAGTGTGTCGATAAAAGCATGAAGTCATGATCAGCCGCGTGCGTCTCGAATCACAACAGCAGGAGCGTCCATGAGGCGTGTACCGCTCGGCCCGGCGCTCTCCTTTACTCCGCAGAGCGTCCCGACTCCTGACCAACTGCACCGCCTCGGGCTGTTCACACACGTGACCTTTCTGCAGTGCTGTAACACACACCTGCACCGCTGTCAGAGCTGTTGGTCCAGAAAAATAATCAACACCTTCTGACCAGAGTCCAGAATTCCTCAGAACAGACGAGAGATTCTGTTTAGACCAAAAACAGGACATTCGATTGACAATGTAAATGTGACCACGTGGAGGCATTCCCACAAATGACCACAGGGTGGCGCTCAACTACAGACCTGAACTTTTTCTTTAACTCATTAAGTAGGGATGCAGCATCCTGTGTGCAGTGTGAGCATGGCTTAGAGCAGGGGGGCGATCCAGAAAGGGCCGAGTGTGTGTGTGTGTGTGTGTGTGTGTGTGTGTGTGTGTGTGTGTGTGTGTGTGTGTGTGTGTGTGTGTAGAAGTAGCTAGACATCATAGCCTATTGTGAGCCAAGAACAACTAATTAAGCAGATGTGGCTTCTGCTTGGTTAGAGTGAACGTACACACACACACACACACCTTTCTGGATCCAGGTTTATTGTTTTCAAGACAACCAATGAACACGTGATGTGTTCTGGATAAACTCAAAGTGCATTATTAGGGGTGTAGGATGTAGGTGTCTCAGCCTTCACACAGCGGTGTGACAGACAGTATCATGTGACCTGGCAGCGGCGCGGCATTACCGCAGACTACAGGAGTTACTGGAACTAAAAGAACGATGACCCGAGAGGACTGGGACTCCGTAGCGCCTCCTGGTGAACGCTCACTCACACTGCAAGGTAAGATAAAATAAGACGTTATTAATCCCTGAGGAATGTTTTGTTCCGGAGACGGCTCCAAGATCAAAGTAGAGTTTATAAAATATACGAAGCAGAGATCCGGGGTCACTGCGGGTCAGCCCTACACACTCACCTGCCTGATCACAAACACCGAGAGCGCGTGGACACGGAAGATACTGGTCAAAGACCATCTGTGTTTTAAACCCGAACCCACTCTGCGTCGGTCCGTCTGATCATCACTGAGTGCCGTCTGATCTCCCAGACGTCTGATTTACTGAAACCGGTTTTACATCTAACATTCATGAAATTCATACAGTTTTTACATTTGTTTTGATGTACAATTTACAGAACATGTACAATCACAAACAGAGCATAATAATAATATGTAATAATAATAATAATAATAATCAGAGGAGACAGAAAGAGAGGAAGAGGAGCAAAAAAACAAGAAAGCAGAAAAAAAGGGAAAGATCAGTCTCATTAATTCAAACCCTCCACTTTAATATCACTTCAGTAATAAAAATGAATTCCGGTGCTCGCCTGGGATATTACAGCAAACACACACACACACACACACACACACACAGTTTTATGAAGAGTCAGATGAATAATCACGCAGGCAGGATTATCAGAAGATTTAAATCAAACCAAATAATTTTTTCAATTCCTTTTCCTCAAGACTGTAACGCAGAAGTGTGTGAGATTTACACACACACACACAGACACACACACACACAGACACACACACACACAGACACAGACACACACAGACACACTGCGCCACGCTTTATTCAAAAGTGTAAAAGAAGACTGCAGATTTAAGTATTGGCACCCTTGCCTCTCCTGGATGGCTAACACCAGTTAAAAAAGTAGGAAAGTTTGGACTACCAAGGTGTCAGATCTACAAACAACAACAACAACAACAACAACAACAACAATAATAATAATAATTTGAATTAAAGAATATCGTGTTTGTCCCTTTAGCAGGAACATATTCAAACAATGCGGTCGACCCAGTCACCATGGAAACTGACCCTGGGGTTCGGAGGTTTGGGGTGTGTGTTGGGGGGGTTTACATACACATTTTATAATTAAGTTCAGTGTGTAACATCTGTATTTACATTAAAATACAATAAAAGAAAGTATGCCCCGCCCCCTGATCATCATTAATCGGTGACCCTTAGTGAGCAGTAAAGTGCACTCCTCCCCTCCCCTGCACCTGGTTACTGTAACCCCTGTTAATTATTATAAGCTCCACCCACAACCTCTACTGTGACCCCACCCACTGTTTACAGAAAGCATGACGTGAAGGGAAGTGGAGCAGTTCTGGATCCGGGACACGTCACACCGGGACACGTCACACCGGGACACCCCCCCACCTCCTCCCCCCTCCCCCCGCGCAGGCCTGGAACAATGGGTTTTAGCGCAGAAACACTTTCGAGTCAGTGAAGTTTGAACAAAGAAGACGAAGCACGTCCAAGAGGTGAGAGTGTGAGTGTGTGTTGTATTTTTTTTAATAACACATTTCAATATTTCAACATCCATTCAACATCGTCTGTTTGTTTAACAAGTAAAAATCATCAAGAAGAAGAAGAAAACAAAAACATTGCTCTAAAGAAAAGAAATCGCGTCAGGGATTATTCCAAAGAGCCGCGGCCGAGCTGCGTTACTGCTCCGACAGTGAGGAGAGTCACGTCTTCAACACGTCGCCTCGCAAACTAATTATAAAAATAGATTGCATTTTCAGGTACATATTTACAGTATCAAACAGAGAGCATGATGGGAAATGAAACACACACACAGAGGAACTTGAAATATTCAGAAAGCGCGCGTGTGTGTGTGGACAGTAAAAGCTCTTATTGTACGCATCATAAACCAGACGTTCTGGCTTTTACTGAAGCAGAACGAACGAGGACACGTAGCGGAAAAACCCCAGCGTTTTAGCAGCCGCTGGATTCTGAGTCGCCGCTCACACTGTCGCACTCAAACCGTTTCACACGTACACGGCAAGAAAGGTCAACGTTTTATAAAGGGAGCACGTTACAATTATAATTTAAGTGCTTTTTTTATACGTAAATATTCATATTAGAGACGTAGACAGACTCGTGATTGGTCTCCATGACGACGGAGAACCTGTGGCCCATTTATACACAAATTAGATTTAGACTGAAGAACAAAAAAATGTGTGTGTGTGTGTGCTTGGAAAGTTGCTGTTGCTTACATTATGTTATATAAAAAAGCTACGTATAGCTATGTAGTCAGCTGGCTAATTTTCTTTACAAATATTGAGTTATTTGGAACTAACTACATCGGAAGAAAAAAAAAGTGCGAACCCAGTTTATTGAGTGTGGTGGGGGGCACTTACTTTTGGAAAAGAGTCTTAATAGTATGAGCAATCACTCCTCTGTCTAAGGCTCTAATATGTAAATGTATCTGCATATTCATCAACTAATAAGTATTATACATTCCTGATGCATCAAACTACTCAGGATTGAAATCTTAAAAAAAGAAAAAAGAAAAGAAAGAAGAAAGAAAATGATTGTAGTTTATTTTTCCTCTCGTTTCACACGTTAAATCAGACGTCACATCCTTGTGTCTTTCTCAGTAACATCCTAAACAAAAAGAAAAGCTCCAGAAACATAAATAGATAGATAAATAAATAAATAAATAAATAAAAAAAGCCGACCGCATGGGAGCCGGTGCTGAATTTTACAACGCGAGGACGGAAGGACATAAAAGTTCTCACGCAGAAGGTGCGAGGAAAAGCCACCCTGGACTTCAGATCATCTCAGTTTTGTATTGTTTTTTTTGTTCTTTTTTCATTTTATTCCTGAAGGTTCTGAGCTTCTCCGCCGTAGAGGAAGAACAGTGGCTACGTTAGCGTTAGCGCGTGATGCTGTTCTCAGGTCAGTAGAGAGTCAGAAGGACCAAGAGCGAAACAGAACGAGCGTCTCGTCACTGATCCCGGGTCAGTGGAAGAGTCTAAGTGAGAGAGAGAGGACAGGGCAGGGACGAGGTCACGTGAGTGGACTCAACCGTCCCCGGTTTATGTGCAGGAGACGAGACCGTCGTCTCGGATGAACAAACGTTCCATGAAAGAAAGGAGGAGTGGTCATCATGGTGCTGTTTCAGGTCACATGACCACCCGACATCACGTCCTCCCCGTTTATTGTTGGACGTCCTGTTGGGACAGAATGTCCTTCGGTGGCTCCACATGTCCTGTCCTTCTGGTGTGTGTGTGTGTGTGTGTGTGTGTGTGTGTGTGTTAAACCTGCACTCCACGGCCGTGCATCTGTATGACTTGTGCTCTGAGAGTCTGAATGGCCGACAGCATCTGCTTCTGATGCTCCAGAGAGGTGATACCTAGACCTAGCACATCCCTGCAAACACACACACACACACGCGCGCACACACACGCGCGCGCACACACACACACAAAAGTTCTGTTATCACCATAATAAGACGTCTTCGTGTTTTATTCCTCTTACACACTGCAAATTTTAAACAATTTGTACTTTTTATTCATTAATGTCTGAGGTTTTATCTGTAAATACAGCTCTGATCATTTGAGGCTTCATATATCAACACACACACACACACACACACACACATATAGACACACACAGACACACACACAGACACACACACAGACAGACACACAGACAGACACACAGACAGACACACAGACACACACACAGACACACACACAGACACACAGACAGACAGACACACAGACAGACACACAGACACACACACAGACAGACACACACACAGACACACAGACAGACACACACACAGACACACACACACACACACAGACACACACACAGACACACACACAGACACACACACAGACAGACACACAGACAGACACACACACAGACACACACACAGACACACACAGACAGACACACACAGACAGACACACACAGACAGACAGACAGACAGACAGACAGACAGACAGACAGACACAGACAGACAGACACACAGACAGACACAGACAGACACACAGACAGACACACAGACAGACACACAGACAGACACACACAGTAAGTTACTCACTGGACGTTCATGCGGGCGACGGACTCCAGGTAGCAGTAACCCGAGGCGGTGAAGTTGTCCTTATAGCGACCCAAATCCACAGCCTCGAGCCACTCGCCTACCGAACTGAACGAGGGGAAAGATGGAAGAGTTCTCTCCGCCAGGGTTCTCTCCGCCAGGGTTCTCTCAGCCAGGGTTCTCTCTGGAAGCGTTCGTTCCATCAGGGTGTTCTCAGCCAGGCTTCTAGCACCTAATGTCCTCTCTGGCAGTGTTCTCTCAGCCAAGGTTCTCTCCATCAGGGTCCTCTCGGCTAGCGTCCTCTCGGCCAGGGTTCTCTCGGTCAGCGTCCTCTCAGCTAGCGTCCTTTCGGCTAGCGTCCTTTCAGCCAGGGTTCTGTCGGCCAGAGTTCTTTCGGCTAGCGTCCTCTCTGGCATTGTTCTCTCAGCCAAGGTTCTCTCGGCTAGCGTCCTCTCGGCCAGAGAGATGGAGGACGAGGCTAGTGTCCTAAAAAAAAAAGCAGAAGAGTGGTTTAGATCATCTTGTACACTCTGTAAGTGCCTATATAAACGATCAAGACTGACAATTTGTAAGAACCACATGGACATTAGAACATAAGAAATCCCCATGCTCCTCATTAGAACACAGATTCCACTACATTCCGCTGTAGCACATAATAATTAATAATCTAATTATTGAGAGATTTGTTTTATGTACTCCAGTAATGTAATGAACATTTAATGTACTCCGGACTCTTGGTCCTTCACTTAAGCAGTGTAGCTAATCACAGTGAACAGCAACCTCATAATACCTGTGCGTTAGCGTGGACGAGCCGATGTTGTCGGGGCTGCGCATGGTTTTACTGAGAGCGCTGTGGATCTGAGTGAAGCTCGGCCGCTCCGTTCGCTCCTTCTGCCAGCAGTCCAGCATCAACTGGTGCAGAGAGGTGGGGCACTTCAGAGGAGCTGGCAACCGGAAACCGTCCTCGATCGCTTTGATCACCTACAACACACACAAAACCGTGAACACGATCAAACGACTAAACCACGAGGGAAAGATGTTCAGTGGTCATGAGGTCGGAGGACATTTAGGCCGAGAGTGTCAGGTCAGATCTTATTTAGCACATCTGTTACTTCCTCATCTGTCTGTACTTGGTGTCTTTATGTCTTTTGGTTTGGTTTGTACGCGCCAGCGTTACATTGATGATAAAATCTTTTTGATGAAAAGTTCTTCGATACACCTTCTCAATAACTGAAGTTTATTCACTTTCATGTTTAACATTTCTTTGTATACAGTGGAACCTCGGAAGACGAGCAAAGACTTTTAATAAATTTTGACTTGAAAAACGAGCATGTCTTGGTTTACGAGCGCTTCTTGTTTTGTCACCGAGCGTCACATGATCACAACTGAGCCAATGATTTTTCTCTCTCTTGCGCTGTGGAATTGTGGGCAATCGTCTCCCCTGCTGGGTCTTAGTGCTCGTCTCTTACTGGTATAATCAACATCTCCCTCTCTTTTTCAGCGCGTCTTACATGTGTGCACGAGCGCATAATTTGACACCGACACACACACACACACACTCTGTCGTCTTTACAACCCCCTCCCCGGCTCCACGCACACGTACAGACACACACTCTCTGCTCTACACAGAAAACTCTGCTCTGTCATGTTCTTCTCAAAGGTAAGGTGCTGGTTCATTTTTTTTATAGCAGTGATCCCGTTAGTATGCGCTTATGCGAGTGTCATTAGAGATATTTCTTTTTTTCCCGTTAAAACAGTGTTTCCGTTGTGTGTGTTTGTTGTGAAACTTAAAAAGCAAGGTGTGGGGAGGGAGGAGGAGTTTTTTCTGTGTATGACGAGGCTAGGGAAGGGGCTAATTCCACACACATACACACAAACACACACACATGTAAGTACACGTCGCCTGCGCGTACCAACGGAAACACTTATCTGTCAGGATTTATTTTTACTTTCCTTGAAGGTAAAGTGCAGGTTAATTTGTTTTATTTTTACTTTATATATTGTATTAATTATTTTTATGTATTTATTTTTTTGGGCTGTGGAACGAATAATTTGGGTTTTCATTATTTCTTATGGGAGAATTTGATTTGGTTTACGAGTCCACTTCCAGATCGAATTATGCTCGTAATCCAAGGTTCCATTGTAGTTAAATTGTCTAGACATTTTTACAGACAGACAATAAAAGAGAGTCTAGAGGCAGAGAGAGAGAGAGAGAGAGACAGAGAGTACGTACATCTTGGCTGCCCATGTCCCAGTAAGGCCTCTCTCCGAATGACATCACCTCCCACATGACGATGCCGAAGCTCCAGACGTCGGAGGCAGAGCTGTACCTGTGGTACTGGATGGCTTCAGGGGCCGTCCACAACACCACACTCTTCCCAGCATGCTGACACACACACACACACACACAAAGTTTAGATGCATGCTGCTAAGATAATGTTTAAAAATCCAGCTAATTGCATTCGCACCACGTTTCCTCTGATTTATGAATAATAAAGATAATTCTTTTTCTCTCCCTCTCACCAGTGTGGTGTAAACAGCCTCCATCTTGTCCTCCTGCAGAGGTCTGAAGCCCGAGACTTTACACACCAGGCTGCTGTTGATCAGCACTTTGTGGGCCGCAAGACGCCGGTGGATGAAGCCCATCTCCGTCAGGTACTTCATCCCTGAGGCCACAGAGCTCAGCAGGTCCACCAGCTGGAGCACACTCAGCTGACCTTCATGTTTCTAAACACACACACACACACACACACACAAAATGCATTTTCACATCTCCACCTCGATCCAGTTAAGTATTACTTAGAAAAGGTTAACAAGAAGCACATGACAGAAAGAAGAAGAAGAAGAAGAAGAAGAAGAAGAGAATACTGACATATTGGGTCTCCATAAGGAAAACAAACATACAAGCACACATACACACACGCACACACACAGACACACACACACGCACACACAGACACACACCGAGTACTGACCCGTAGAAAAGAATCCAGGGAGCTATTGGCCATACACTCCATCACAATCATCATGGTGTTACCTGAAGAACCAGACACATGAGGTAGTTAGTCCATCCATTTGGTGTGTGTGTGTGTGTGTGTGTGTGTGTGTGTGTGTGTGTGTGTGAGTGTGTGTGAGTGTACTGGCTGAACTGTGACTTCATGCAGCGCAGTGACTCACATCTCCACTGTTCATCTCCAGGCTCAACTTGCTGAGAGCAACCAACAAGTCAGAGATCTGTGTGTGTGTTTGTGTGTGTGTGTGTGCTGAAAAAAGACATGTGGCTCAGAGAAGTGAGAGAAAGAAGGCAACGGGCCATTAAGCAGGTGGAGAGGGAGGGAGAGGCACACACATGCTGCGATGGAGAAAACTGACGAGCTGCCGGCGTCTGGACCAACGCCATGAGACTCCCTCCATCCTGTCTGAGCTAGCACTCAGAACATCCATTCTTCATCAGAGCAAACACACGGCAGCGAAAACCCATAACTGTCAGACCGTTAGTCCTTCAGAGAGATCTAACGTCTATCACAGTGACCACAGAAGATCCAACGTTACTAGAGCAACCACAGAAGATCTAACTCCCTTAGAGTGACCACAGACGATCTCATGTCTGTCAGTGTGATGAACAAGATCTTTTCTCGATAACAATGCTCACAATATTTAGATCTGTTCTTCACCAGAGTGACCTCCTAACTGAAAAAATCTACTTTCCATCCGAGAAATTATATCACATCCAACAGGCTCTGCTCCTTTATTTGAAGTTCAATCTAATTATACTGCCTCCTGCTGGTCAATCAGCTCAAAGCACCTCTCCACGGTTTGAAGACAACAGGTGGGCGAATAACAGATGGAAAGATTGCAGGTGGTGTGAAGAAGATGAAAGGTTTGAGGAGAAGATGAACGACAGGAGAATGATTACAGTGTGGAGAGTTGAGACCAGCTGCATGCAGGGAGCCGATTACTCAAACCAGCCCAAAAATATCCCAGGCTAAAACTTCAGTAAAACTTCTCAATAAATGTCCAGTAACTCCTCCATCTGTAACCCTTAATCATCCAAAGAACACAGAGGAACCAGGATGAGAACGGAAAAACACCAACAACCTTCAAACACTAAATGGGGAGTCTGTAGAACATTGTGTAAATCATCTACTTTTATTTCATGCTATAATAAAATACTTAATCACAGTTTGATACAAATATCTACAACGACTTGATGATCCTGATCCTGTTTAAGATGATCCCATCAGGTTCCACCATCAAATCATTTCACAAAATTAGATACTTCAACTTTTGATTACTTAACTACATCAGTCTTGTGTACTGTCGTGGCCAAAAGTTTTGAGAATTACATAAATATTGGAAATTGGAAAAGTAGCTACTTAAGTTTTTATAATAACAATTTGCATAAACTCCAGAATGTTATGAAGAGTGATCAGATGAATTGCATAGTCCTTCTTTGCCATGAAAATTAACTTAATCCTGAAAAAAACTTTCCACTGCATTTCATTGCTGTCATTAAAGGAGCTGCTGAGATCATTTCAGTAATCGTCTTGTTAACTCAGGTGAGAGTGTTGACGAGCACAAGGCTGGAGATCATTATGTCAGGCTGATTGGGTTAGAATGGCAGACTTGACATGTTAAAAGGAGGGTGATGCTTGAAATCATTGTTCTTTCATTGTTAACCATGGTGACCTGCAAAGAAATGCGTGCAGCCATCATTGCATTGCATAAAAATGGCTTCACAGGCAAGGATATTGTGGCTACTAAGATTGTACCTAAATCAACAATTTATGGGATCATCAAGAACTTCAAGGAAAGAGGTTCAATTCTTGTTAAGAAGGCTTCAGGGCGTCCAAGAAAGTCCAGCAAGCGCCAGGATCGTCTCCTAAAGAGGATTCAGCTGCGGGATCAGAGTGCCACCAGTGCAGAGCTTGCTCAGGAATGGCAGCAGGCAGGTGTGAGCGCATCTGCACGCACAGTGAGGCGAAGACTTTTGGAAGATGGCCTGGTGTCAAGAAGGGCAGCAAAGAAGCCACTTCTCTCCAAAAAAAAAACATCAGAGACAGATTGATCTTCTGCAAAAAGTATGGCAAATGGACGGCTGAGGACTGGGGCAAAGTCATATTCTCAGATGAAGCCTCTTTCCGATTGTTTGGGGCATCTGGAAAAAGGCTTGTCCAGAGAAGAAAAGGTGAGCGCTACCATCAGTCCTGTGTCATGCCAACAGTAAAGCACCCTGAGACCATTCATGTGTGGGGTTGCTTCTCATCCAAGGGAGTGGGCTCACTCACAATTTTGCCCAAAAACACAACCATGAATAAAGAATGGTACCAAAACACCCTCCAACAGCAACTTCTTCCAACAATCCAACAACAGTTTGGAGAAGAACAACCAGCACGATGGAGCACCGTGCCATAAGGCAAAAGTGATAACTAAGTGGCTCGGGGACCAAAACGTTGGAATTTTGGGTCCATGGCCTGGAAACTCCCCAGATCTTAATCCCATTGAGAACTTGTGGTCAATCCTCAAGAGACGGGTGGACAAACAAAAACCCACTAATTCTGACAAACTCCAAGAAGTGATTATGAAAGAATGGGTTGCTATCAGTCAGGATTTGGCCCAGAAGTTGATTGAGAGCAGCCCAGTCGAATCGCAGAGGTCCTGAAAAAGAAGCGCCAACACTGCAAATACTGACTCTTTGCATAAATGTCATGTAATTGTCGATAAAAGCCTTTGAAACGTATAAAGTGTTTGTAATTATATTTCAGTACATCACAGAAACAACTGAAACAAAGATCTAAAAGCAGTTTAGCAGCAGACTTTGTGAAAACTAATATCTGTGTCATTTTCTCAAAACTTTTGGCCACGACTGTATGCCGTTTAAATTTTTTTTTACCATCAACAAACAAACTTCTGTGTTGAACTCTGAAGCACCAGAAACCCAGAAACCATCTTAAGAACTCCAGATAATCCCTGCTTTAAAAATGTAGCTCCAGGACAAAATTTAAAAAGCTACGTTCAGACACCAACCATGTCTTCAGCCCATTGAGAGAATCTAATACTTGTTAGCTGTATTAGCATTGATTGCTAAACTTTTCTTCTATCTCCACAACCACAATCCATTCAAGGAACTAATGAGGAACCTGTTTTAGGATTGTGTGTCTGGGCCAAAACAGAAAAAAGCGACAGTATATTACTCTTTTGTGCTCATTTACAATGTGTCATCTGGAAAGCTAGAGGTTCATGTTGCAAAAATAAACCCCCGGACACCAAGACAAGTTTTAACTACATACTACGCGTAACTCTCTTGTGTGATTGTGAGATTTTAAAAAACCTCTTCCACAGAATGTACACCTGCTGTAACTCCATCAAAAGAACTGCTGACAAACCAGAGTGAAATTCT
Organism: Clarias magur; assembly: GCA_013621035.1. Lineage (NCBI taxonomy): Eukaryota > Metazoa > Chordata > Actinopteri > Siluriformes > Clariidae > Clarias > Clarias magur. Next base: position 11,362 of record QNUK01000545.1, on the reverse strand, counting down.
TCTTCTTCCTTCGGCCCATTAGGGGGCGCCACAGCGGACCATTTGTCTCCATCTAACTCTATCTTCCACATCTTTCCTCGTCACAACCTCCTGCATGTCCTCCCTCACCACATCCATAAATCTCCTCTTGGTCCTTCCTCTTTTCCTCCTGCCTGGGAGCTCCATCTTCTCCTCCTGATATACCCCTCATCCCTCCTCCGCGCCTCAATCTAAGCTTAAACACACATCCTGAGCGTATTGTGAGAAGGTATTACTGTTGGCTACATGCACTTTGGACTTACACCAAAAACAGAGTGGCACCTGGCACTCTAGAAGACTCTCCATTTTGCCCTTGAAAAGCAGGCAGAACCATTTCAGAAGCTTGAACTCTCCAAGAAGCCCTCAAGAACCTAAAATCTGCAACCTTCAGACACCAAGCCTGTGTGAAACAGGTGCTGGTTTTATTTGGTGTTATTTGTTATCTGTAGCTTTAGGGCTCCTTTAATAACTGTGATCATTAACAATCTAAAGACCCTTGAGGAACCAACTGAGACTTACAGTAAGCTTGTTTTCTTTTTGCCGTTACTTTTCATCCTTCAAAACATCTTAACGTTCTTAAAAACCATGAGTCACTTCATGCTGATTAACATCACAGCAAGTTTCTTATTTATTTTATCCGAGTCTCTCTCTCTCTCTCTCTCTCTCGTTCCTGGGATTTATCTCTCACTAATCCCTTGGGCCAGAACACATGGCTTGTCGCAGCATCTCTTGTTTTGCCTTTGAACACCACTTCTGTCAGTGAAACCTCAGAGAGAGCACTGACGCAGATAAGAGCCTCCTCCAAATCGACCCAGTCACTGTTTCCTTTGACGTCTTCGAGGGAAATGCATCCGTCCACTTTTTTCGTTCTTTTCTCCGACACGCCACTCTGGCTTTGTGGATCTTTTCCATCATCCTCATCTTCATTAGCTTCCGGATTTCTGGTTCTTTACTCGGTGGAACATCTTCATTACTTGCAGAAGAGGGATTGCTTTTGTTCTGCTGTTTGTTTTTGTGGTTGTGGCACATCACTGTGACAGCGTTACTGACTGAGACGAACGGAGAATCCGTTCTTCACATCCTTCTGTCTGTCTTTTACTGAACACCATATTTCACCTTTTCAGTTAATGCTTTCGTCTTTGGCTTCCCACTAGGGCAGGACGTGACGTGATCTGTTATACATCATGCACTTTACAGGACTGTGTGACACAAATGACTCTGACGCGACTCCTGATCACGGCTGCTTCCTCGCCCCTCTCTCTCTCTCTCTCCGTACTCACCTCTGGTGATGACGCCCTCCAGGCGGATGATGTTGGCGTGGTCAAACTGGCCCAGGATTCCCGCCTCACACAGGAAGGAGCGTCGCTGTTTCTCCGAGCAGCCGCTCCGCAGGGTCTTGATGGCCACCGGCAGCTCGCGCTTACTGGGCAGCTTCAGACAGCCGCGGCACACCTCGCCAAAATCACCTGGGGGTGTGAGGGGCGGGCACAAACTTAATATCATCGTCATCTTTGAGTTCTTGTGTTTCAAACATAAACTGGCGCTCGAAGCAAGGGATTGTGTTAAAAGTTGCTTAAATCAATAAATCTTTGGGGGCGGAGCTACGTGTATACTACATAAGTGATAAGTGATGTCACTCCCCGAGCCCCCGCTATTCAAATTACCAACAAGGTATTAGCTGAAGAGCCTGCATGCTAATGTTGTTCATGCTAGCCGTCAATGATTAGCGCACAAACCTGTTACCATGACAACCGCTATCGAGTCATGACTACTGTTAGCTGTTTGACCTACATGACCGTTAAAGTCGTCCGTTGTTGCGGGAGGTTCGTGGACGTGGTTCTAATTTGCAGACTCGTGTTTACTCATAGACCTTGAGGAGCACGTCAGTGGGGAGGTGTGGAGATGGCTCTTTGATGTTTCTCTTTTTGTTTGGTGATATTTTTATTTGCTAAGTATTTTGATGGCGACTTGAACAGCGTTTGAAAGATGACAAACAGGTAAACTTGGCCTCTAGAGCACGAGTGGTGCATGTACAGTACACTGTCCTGGAGGGGGCGCTGAGGAGGCGGAGACGCTTTACCCGTGTGAACGATCCGGTCGATCTTGACGCTGGAGTTGTCCAGCTCTTTGGCGAAGGTGTGGACGGCCTGCAGCAGGTCTTCACACGTCTCCGGGTCGATGTACGTCCTCCGGGTCGGGATCTTAACTGAACACGAAACACGTCACGAGTCGCGTCACCGGAAACTTTGCGCAGTTACACACAAATCACACTCATCACTTATACACGACTTAGATGGCTAAGATTTAAATATTCATTTATTTACTCGATTAAAAAAAAATAAAAACCACCACACACACACACACACACACACACACACACACACACACACACACACACACACAGTGCATGCTGATGCTTGTGAAAGTGTTTCTAGGTCAGAGAGAAATCCGGCTTTGGGTAAACAAACCACCCCCTGATGTGAAAAAGGAGGAAATCATTATATAAAGTCGGAGCAGGAAACAGACGGAGGAACAAATTAGAGAAAAACAGACGAGTGCACTGTGGCACAATAGACATCATTCTCACAATAATGCCATCATGCTTGTAACAACGAGTGTGCAAGGTTGTGGGTGTGGCCTGTTCTGTTTATCGTCCTGATTATTCCAGTCACGTTGGATCGTCTAAAGCTCACTGCAACATGCAGAAACACTACTTTCACTCCTTTATTATATCCGGTATAATAAAGCAGATGCCAGGTGCGTTTCAGGTCTGCTCTGCCCCCTAGTGGTTTGACGAGCTTTGAATCGTTGCGACTCCTTGTGAGCTACGTTTCCATTCTCGTCCCTCTTCTCCCTGTTCTTTTGTGAATTCCTCTTACACTTGTATTAAATCTTAACGTGAGTGTGTACAGTATGCAAGCGGACGTGTCTCATGTCTTCTCGGAGTTCTACTCACACTGGAAGTACAGCTCCTCGTCTCCCTCCTGGTTGGCTTTACTGTAGCCACAGTGTCTGTTTGGGAAGAAAAAAAACACACAAAAAAAATAGACAGTTTGTCTTTGTTTGTACGTAGCGCAGCGTGTTCCCGCGTGACTCGGCGTGTGTAATGCGCGTGTACGCGCCAGGCTCGCAGGCTGACCCTCGGCAGCTCAACACCATGCTTCTGCTTATTCCTTTACTGTGTGTTAATTCTAGCAACAACAACAAAAAAAAATTCATTCTCATCACTTTTCCATTTGCTTCACTGTTACGTTTTTGACTCCAGGAACAAAATAAAGAACGGTGTTAGGATCAGGATGCGGGCTCACATCACCGCGCCGCCACTGGGATTTATTTATTTATTTATATATATCTTTTTTTTTATTTGAAACGATTCATTTTGTCAAATAAAATCTAGCAAAAAGCAGGAGCTGAAAAGCGTTTCGCACGTCGCAGCGGGACGATCTCAGCCTCCTGTAGCTTTCCTCCGTCTCGAGCGCTCAGTAAAATGGACTCTGAGAAAACCACCGTGGAGGATTTGATGGGCTTCTAACCCACCGCTCGGCTACGGCGGGGAATAAACGCCAGGAAATCTCTCTATACAGCGGGGAAATGAAAGAGAAAAGAGCACATTGGACTTTGCTTAGAGGAGCCATAAAAAAAAAGAAAAGAAAAAAAAAAAAGAAAAAAAAAAAAGAAAGAAATTGAATGCCTGAGTGATTGAACGCCTACGACTATAAACTGTAGATTTCTTTAACTTTTCTCTCTCTTCTGGTGGAGTGGAATACGCTGGATGGGTGTTAAAAATGAAAATAGAAAAACAAAGAAGGAAAAGAAATAAGGAGCGACGCACAGATCCGGTGTAGAATAACGAATCTGGTTGATACAGTATTTCACGTACGCTCACTTAACCAGTAACTCGGCTCCGGAGTGGCGCAGCAGTAACGAGCTCGCAAGTTCAAATCCCAGGTGATGCTGTAGGCTCTCACAGCCGGGAGCCCGGAGAGAGCTGATTGGCCGAGCTCTCTCAGAGGGGAGGGATGACATCACATCAATCACAACTCTAATATCGCTGATATCGCTGTCGTCCGAGTGCGTTACGTCGCTCCCGATGGCGTCACGTGGCTCAGAGGAAACGGTGATGGTCCTCGGCCACACGCTTACTTTAAAGTCATTGCGCGTCTCCACTTCCTCAAACTCGATGCAGCTATGCGACTCCCCCAGACTCGACTCGGCTAGTTTGAGATCTGCGCGGGAAACGATGCTTTGCGTTAGAAACAATGCCATGCTCCGTGGCTCAGGATGGAGCTTCTGATGATGTTCCTTCCTGGCCGTAGAATCTCAGGGAGAGCTTCCAGCTGCGACTTCTGCTCCATCTCTCCCCCACGCAGCGTTCAGGAAGCTGCTCCTCGCCTGGTTAATCATCTCCCCAAAGTTGTCTCATGTCACCCCTCCCCCCTCCCCCCCCACGCCGAGGTCGCCAACGCCAGCAAGAATCCCATTCAATATTCATGTCCTGGCGTTCCCGGCCTCGCGGGGTCTACCTCTGAGGTACGGCATGCATTTCATTTTGATCGAGAGCACCTTGGAGGTCAGGAGGAAACGAAAAGAGAGCAAATGTAAATAGTTTCAGGCTGAGAGTCAGAGAACTGGAGACACTCGGCTGATTATCTGCTTTCAACAGCATCATTCCGTCTGCGAGTCTCTCTCTCTCTCTTCACCTGTTTATCATCTTCCTTTGATAGCAACACTCAGGCGGAGAAGAGCAGCAGTTTCTCCCACTAACACGGAGCTGTTTCATCACCAGATGTACCTTTTACACGATGTTCACTCGCACCACAAACCTGAGCTAATTATAACAACACGCCGCTCCTCAGAAAGTCTGCTTTCATCTCTCAGCGAGACGTTCTCGGAAAAAACTCCTGAAACGGGAAGTAACCACGCTAGCGGTGAGAGCGGACAGCTTCCGTATCTGTGTGAACGCTGACAACAGGTCCGTCTGAAGAAGAAGAAGACACGTACACGTTACAGCACAGTGAAACCCTTCTCTTTAACATCACACAGCGCCCCCTGGAGTACAGAGGCTTAAGGGCCTTGTCAGGGGCTCAGTGGTAACTGCTGCGGTCCTGTTGGGACTTGAACCCATGACCCTCTGGTCAGTAACCCCTCCACTTTACCCGGTCCTGTTCCCTGACTACTGCTACACACACGACAGTGTTAAGTGGAACTTCACCTTGATTCTATGATGTGTGTGTTCAACAAATCATAAACGCACAGAGCGTTCACAGACAAACAGATCAGACGTCAGGCTCGAAACGGCCGAGCGCTTCATAATCAGGACCGCAGCGACGCCCCTCAGAGAGACGAAGAGCGAGGAGACAGAGGAGACGAGGCGAACCCTGAGGACAAACACAGCGGTGAAGATCAGAGCGCAGAGCCGTCTGGGACACGGTGAGACCTCGCTCATGAGGAAATGAGCACGAAAACCATGAGACCAGGAAACGAAACAACAAAACAAAACAAAAGTGTGAGTGCAAATACAAAAAAGAACTTAAAAGTGAATGAGCGCGAGTTTTAATAGAGTGTAGCATCGATCATAAATACAAAAGATAAACTCTTACATAAAACTCTGAAATAATTATTTTGTGTTATCACAATAAAACAGGATTTTTAAAAAGGGATATTTTCCCTGACATGCAGATCATCAGGTGTTTAATAATCGAATGTATAATTTGCACACGAATTCATAAAGGACTCAATACAGCTTCATAAATAAGACTTTATGCATTTCTCTTCATTTGGATTAAAGATAGCATTTACATGTCTACTTCATGTAAAACATTGTGTGTGTGTGTGTGTGTGTGTGTGTGTGTGTGTGTGTGTGTGTGTGTGTGTGTGTGTGTGTGTGTGAGTGTGAGAGCGGGGGAGAGAGAGAGAGAGACAGGGCTCTTTGTCTTCGTACACTCTGTATTACGGTGGAATTGGACACGCATCAGGGCCAGCGTCTAAATTTTATATAATTGACGCATCAGACGTTTTTTCTCGCCGTGTACGCTGTGTGTGTGTGTGTGTGTGTGTGTGTGTGTGTGTGTCTGTGTGTGCTCAGTTCCATGTCATGCGTGATGTATGTCCCGGACTCTAATAAGCTTCTCACACGCGCATCATACATCACCTGACCGGCTCTTAAACCTGCGCTCGATAAATCCACATTTATAAACATGTCACTGAACTTAAAGCGTGGAAAAGGTGTGTGTGCATACATGGACATGCTGTGTGTGTGTGTGTGTGTGTGTGTGTGTGTGTGTGTGTGTGTGTGTGTGTGTGTGTGTGTGTGTGTGTGTGGACTATAGAGAAGCCTCGAGTGTGTAGCGTGCAGAGGAGGAGTGAATGAAAGCCATTTCACGCCGCCTCTGTCTAATCCATTCTCATCACGCTGATTAATGTGGAGCTGCTGCACGAAGATCGCTCATTTTATGACGCGCGCGCGCGCGTGTGTGTGTGTGTGTGTGTGTGTGTGTGTGTGTTTTATGGCCAGGAGAAAGTCAGGATTCATGTTTCTGAGAGGTTGCATCATATTGTGATTAATGTTTAAACAACAAAACCTCATTAAAACCCCACAGGACCAAGATTTTACTGAAAGTGTGTAATTACAGGTGTGTATTCATAATTGTGTTATTACAGCAACTTTATTACAGGTGTGTCTCTATGGGTGTGTCATTACACGTGTGTCTCTATGGGTGTGTCATTAAAGGTGTGTCTCTATGAGTGTGTTATTACAAGTGTGTCATTACACGTGTGTCTCTATGGGTGTGTCATTACACGTGTGTCTCTATGGGTGTGTCATTACACGTGTGTCTCTATGGGTGTGTCATTACAGGTGTGTCTCTATGGGTGTGTCATTACAGGTGTGTCATTACGGGAGTGTCATTACGGGTGTGTCTCTATGGGTGTGCCATTACGGGTGTGCCATTACGGGTGTGCCATTACGGGTGTGCCATTACGGGAGTGTCATTACGGGTGTGTCTCTATGGGTGTGCCATTACGGGTGTGCCATTACGGGTGTGCCATTACGGGTGTGTCTCTATGGGTGTGCCATTACGGGTGTGCCATTACGGGTGTGTCATTACGGGAGTGTCATTACGGGTGTGTCTCTATGGGTGTGCCATTACGGGTGTGCCATTACGGGTGTGTCTCTATGGGTGTGCCATTACGGGTGTGCCATTACGGGTGTGTCATTACGGGAGTGTCATTACGGGTGTGTCTCTATGGGTGTGCCATTACGGGTGTGCCATTACGGGTGTGTCATTACGGGAGTGTCATTACGGGTGTGTCTCTATGGGTGTGCCATTACGGGTGTGCCATTACGGGTGTGCCATTACGGGTGTGTCTCTATGGGTGTGCCATTACGGGTGTGCCATTACGGGTGTGTCATTACGGGTGTGTCTCTATGGGTGTGTCATTACAGGTGTGTCTCTATGGGTGTGCCATTACAGGTATGTCTCTATGGGTGTGTCATTACAGGTGTGTCTCTATGGGTGTGTCATTACAGGTGTGTCTCAATGGGTGTGTCATTACAGGTGTGTCTCTATGGGTGTGTCATTACAAGTGTGTCATTAAAGGTGTGTCTCTATGGGTGTACCATTAAAGGTATGTCTCAATGGGTGTGTCATTACAGGTGTGTCTCAATGGGTGTGTCATTACAGGTGTGTCTCTATGGGTGTGTCATTACAGGTGTGTCTCTATGGGTGTGTCATTACAGGTGTGTCTCTATGGGTGTGTCATTACAGGTGTGTCTCTATGGGTGTGTCATTAAAGGTGTGTCTCTATGGGTGTGTCATTACAGGTGTGTCTCTATGGGTGTGTCATTAAAGGTGTGTCTCTATGGGTGTGTCATTAAAGGTGTGTCTCTATGGGTGTGTCATTACAGGTGTGTCATTACAGTTGTGTCTCTATGGGTGTGTCATTACAGGCGTGTCTCTATGGGTGTGTCATTACAGGCGTGTCTCTATGGGTGTGTCATTACAGGCGTGTCTCTATGGGTGTGCCATTAAAGGTGTGTCTCTATGGGTGTGCCATTAAAGGTATGTCTCTATGGGTGTGTCATTACAGGTGTGCTATTACAGTTGTGTCTCTATGGGTGTGTCATTACAGGTGTGTCATTACAGGCGTGTCTCTATGGGTGTGTCATTACAGGTGTGTCATTACAGGCGTGTCTCTATGGGTGTGTCATTACAGGTGTGTCATTACAGGCGTGTCTCTATGGGTGTGTCATTACAGGTGTGTCATTACAGGCGTGTCTCTATGGGTGTGTCATTACAGGTGTGTTATTACCTCCTCCAGATGAGGAGTCCCAGCCCGAGAGACAGCAGCATGATGAGAGCAGCTACTGACACCACCACCAGAATCACCACTGGACTCTGCTCACTCGACGCCAGGGCCACTACACACACACACACAGACAGACGGTGAGGTCGTGGTTAGTATGCGCAGCAGCACCAGCCATTTAGCCGTGTGTAAAAGCAGTGGAGCCTGACAGACGGCCTGATGCTCTCACACACCACCTCACACGCACTGATGCATTTTAATGGCCTGTGTGTGTGTGTGTGTGTGTGTGTGTGTGTGTGTGTGTTTGCTCTCACACTCTCCGAGCGTCTGCAGCTCGAGCGGCGCGCTGAAGGCCCCGTAGTCCAGAGGAGGTGGAGAGGGAGGAGCTGCAGGCACAGAGGCTGCTGCTGATGTTGATGATGATGATGATGAAGGTTGTGGTGGTGGTGGTGGAGAGGAAGAGAGGAGTGATGAGGAAGAGGAGGAAGACGGGGAGGAGGAGAGAGAGGAAGGGGCGGGGCTGGAACAGGTGCGGATGAGGAAGACGTAGGTGGTGCCGGGTTTCAGGTTGTTCACGCTGATTTTGGTGGCCGCGGTTTTCACTGTGGAGTAACTCTGGTCCTTCTGCTCCTGCACACACACACACACACACACACACACACACACACACACACACACACACACACACACACACACACACCGTGAGCTCTCAAGGAATAACATCCTAACACGCTCTGCAATAACATGAATGATAACTTTGAATTGTCCTATGTCCACATGCCCCCATTTCTGATACGATGGTACAAAGCTATAACAGGACTCACTTACCATAGTGGCGTTTCAGGACAAAAATGTTGATGTAAAGTCTTATATGCTCAGAAGAACTTTAGAAAAAGTATTGTTATCATAGCAGCCATAGCTAGCTTAGCATCCAGGCTCCCAGGACTTGATTTGATTTGTCTGAAGATGTAAAATGTCTTTAGTGACATCACTGATGCCTAGTCCCGCCCCCAATCAGTGACCAACACCTAAGAAAGTTTAGATTTTACATGAAGGAAGAGTGCAGAAGCGTGTTCAGACCTTCGGCAAGACTTTCGGTGACGGAGACGGGGTCCGTACCTTCTCATAGTATTTGATCTCGTATTCTGTTCGGCTGTTGCTGGGGTTGGCCGAGTCTCGCCACGCCAGAGTCACACTGCGCTGCTCGATCTTCTCCACCCGCAACTCACTGACCTGAGAGGAAGCTAGAGAGAGAGAGACAGAGAGAGAGAGAGAGAGAGAGAGAGAGACAGAGATGGAGAGAGAGAGAGACAGAGAGACAGAGAGAGAGACAGAGAGCGAGAGAGAGAGAGACACAGAGTGACAGAGAGACAGAGAGACAAAGAGAGACACAGAGCGACAGAGAGACAGAGATGGAGAGAGAGAGAGAGAGGGGGGGACAGAGAGAGAGACAGAGAGAGAGACAGAGAGAGAGACAGAGATGGAGAGAGAGAGAGAGACAGAGAGCGAGAGAGAGAGAGACACAGAGTGACAGAGAGAGAGAGAGACAAAGAGAGACACAGAGCGACAGAGAGACAGAGATGGAGAGAGAGAGAGAGAGGGGGGGGACAGAGAGAGAGACAGAGAGAGAGACAGAGATGGAGAGAGAGAGAGAGACAGAGAGAGAGACAGAGATGGAGAGAGAGAGAGACAGAGAGGGGGGACAGAGAGAGAGAAAGAGATGGAGAGAGAGAAAGAGATGGAGAGAGAGAGAGAGAGAGAGAGAGGGGGGGACAGAGAGAGAGAGACAGAGATGGAGAGAGAGAGAGACAGAGAGAGAGACAGAGAGGGGGGACAGAGAGAGAGAGAGACAGAGATGGAGAGAGAGAGAGAGAGAGAGAGCGACGTGAATAATTAAAAGTGGACACCTCAGGCAGTTTATGTGCAGCCTCAGCACTAAAGTTTATTTTTTCATTGTATTTCTATTCGCATCAGCTGCTTTCACACCACAGAATTTCAAACCATTTGATTGGTCAGGAGTTTGGTTGGTAGGCGGAGCTTTAATGGACATTATTTATCCGTCCTTAAAAGCTTTATTTCTTGTACATTATATATATATATATATATATATATATATATAAATAATTATAAAAGCTTGTGTGTATCTCCAAGAGCATTTCTTCACGAGTTGCGAGAGCGCACACACACACACACACACACACACACACACACACACACACACACACACACACACACACACACACACACACACACTCCTGTACCACGCGCTCCTCATTCCTGATCGTCTCGGGCTCGCACTCGCGTATCTCAGTGTGTTTATAATGACATCACAGTAACCACGCTGTAATTGCTGTAATCTGTCTCCGCTTGTACTTTGTAATTAAGCCGTGGAATTTACGTGACGCTATTGTTTCGATCTCGGGATGAATAATTCATCGTCTCTTTGTTCTGAAGCGCCGAAACATCAAACAGACGAGCAAGAAAAACCTCGGCGAAGAAGAAGACGACGACACGAGAGGAGATGAGAGCGGAGCTGCGGCGCCTTTGATCATCCTCCCGAAATACAGCTTTATTAGAGCAAGTGGGATAACTGACGTGTGTGTGTGTGTGTGTGTGTGTGTGTGTGTGTGTGTGTGTGTGTGTGTGTGTGTGTCACTGAAAGAAAAAGTTACAACAAGCTCTTCTGTGTTTGGGATCATCAGAGAGAGAGAGAGAGAGAGAGACAGAGAGAGAGAGACAGAGCGAGAGAGACAGAGCGAGACAGAGAGCGAGAGAGAGAGACAGAGCGAGAGAGAGAGAGAGGAGGGGGATCAGCGCCGGCGTGACGTTCGGTGTCTCTCTGCTGATGGAGACGTAAAACCTCAGCGGGAGAGTTTGAGTGACAGCCATCAAGCGCAGAGCTTCGCTAATCATCTCTTAATCAGAGCAGCAGTAGAGGAGGGGCTTTTACACACACTCTCTCCTTTTCACACACACACACACACACACACACACACACACACACACATACACACACACACACACACACACACACACACAC
>QNUK01000544.1:305000-426885 GCA_013621035.1 Clarias magur | reverse complement strand
GGGTGTGTGTGTGTGAGGATGTGGGGGTGTGTGTGTGTGAGGATGTGGGGGTGTGTGTGTGTGAGGATGTGTGTGTGTGTGTGTGTGAGGATGTGTGTGTGTGTGTGAGGATGTGTGTGTGTGTGTGAGGATGTGTGTGTGTGTGTGGAGGTGTGTGTGTGTGTGAGGGGGTGGGTGTGTGTGAGTGAGGATGTATGTTGATGTGTGTGTGTGAGACGATGTGGACTAGTGATTAATACTATAGCAGTGATGGGTCGTTCATGAACGGACTGTTCTTTAACGTGATTCAGAAGAACGAGTAGTCTCAGAGAATGATTCATTCATTTTCTACTGGACGCGCATGCGCAGTCGGAGTTGTTTGTTCTTTTGTCACGTGACTCCCAGTGCAATAATAACATCTATGAGAGTCACGTGACAAAAGAACGAACGACTCGGACCAGAAAATATGATTTTGTTTATCATAATACAGTGGAACCTTGGATTACGAGCATAATTTGTTCCGGAAGTGGGCTCGTGTTCCAAAACACTCGTAAACCAAATCATTTTCGCATAAGAAATGATGAAAACTCAAATTATTCGTTCCACAGCCCCAAAAATTAAATACATAAAAATACTTAACACAATGTATAAAATGAAAATAAAGCAAATTAATCTGCACTTTACCTTTAAAAAAAGTACAAATAAGGGGACTACCTGTATAAATAACCTGCATTGAGAGACACATAGGACAGTCGGCTCACCAGATCCATCATAGGGCTTTCACACACTCTGATTGGTCAAAAACAAGCATAAAGACTTGTGTGTGTGTTTGTGTGTAGGTTTTCCTTGTGAGGAAGATAACGGGGCCGGATGCAGGACAGCTCTACGCCATGAAGGTCCTCAAAAAGGCCACACTGAAAGGTGTGTGTGTGTGTGTGTATATACAGTCATCTTGGCATTCTATGACATCCCTGTATGTTTATTTGGTTTAATAGCTATGTCAACATTGTATGTATATGTGTGTATTTGTGTGTGTGTGTCTGTCTACGCTCAGTGAGAGACCGCATGAGAACGAAGATGGAGCGAGACATCCTGGTGGAGGTGAATCACCCGTTTATCGTCAAGCTGCACTACGGTGAGTGTGTGTGTGTGTGCGCGTCAGCTAGTCAGATCGCTCCATGCCCAGTCCTTCCTTAAGCTCTGATTGGTCAGTGTTTAACTCGACCGCAAAGCCCACAAACAGGAAGTGCACTCAGTGTGAGTATAATAGTGTGTGTGTGTGTGTGTGTGTGTGTGTGTGTGTGTGTGTGTGTGTGTAGCGTTTCAGACAGAGGGGAAACTTTATTTAATCCTGGACTTCCTGAGAGGAGGAGACTTATTCACACGCCTGTCTAAAGAGGTCAGAGGTCACCACAAACATATACACACTTAAAGGTCTGCAACTAACAATGAATTTGATAATCAATTTTGCGCGCGCGCGCGTGTGTGTGTGTGTGTGTGTGTGTGTGTGTGTGTGTGTGTGTGTGTTCAGGTGATGTTCACAGAGGAGGATGTGAAGTTCTACCTGGCGGAGTTGGCTCTGGCTCTGGATCATTTGCACAGCCTGGGGATCATCTACAGAGACCTCAAACCTGAGAAGTAACACACTCGCACACTCTAACATACACATACACAATCACGCACACACTAATGAACACAAACACACTACATACATGAATATATACTACACACACTCACCCACGCATGGTACATGCGCCATACACTCATATACTACAAACTAGCAGTGGTACTTCGGCATACGAAGTTAATATGAAGGTGAGGTCTTAAGGTGAAATTTCGTATTGTGAAACGCATCGTCTCATAGGAAATAATGTAAATGCAGATAATCCGTTCCAGCCACACACAAATATTACCAATTTCCTACACTATAATCATATTTTTTCCATATAAAAACAATCAAAAGATTTAGAAAAGACATGTAGATGAAGTGAAATATAAAATAAATAGACATTCAACCCTAATTTAAACTTAATTTATGATTCCTCTCGGCACCAGCTGCTTTAAAAACCAAGCTGAAAGCCATTCCCTTTTCTTCTTTAAAATGCAACGAAAAATAAACACCAAAAAAATGTAAACTCACTTCACTTTTTTTTTTACTGATGAATTGTGATCGGATGCCGGATGTATGCGCAACCGCAAGTACGCATGACTGCCTCAATCACTCATTTGCAGAAACCGCTTCGAATTTCTTGCAAAATTTCAGTATCAGGAGAAGTTCACGCGTGGTGACGGGACGTTATGAGCTCAGTCATCTTTAACTCTTCATCATCACAACAGTGTTACTCGGGCCAAAGAGACGAGACGATATCTGGACCCGTCTTCTTCATATTGAACTGAAGAGAAAAAAAGGAGATGTGTCGTAATATCAGAGGGGAAACAGTGGGGGAACACAATCACTGGGAAAAATACCACAAACCTGAAGAGACGCATCGAGACATCCCATAATAATCACCCAGTTTTACAGGCTCTCTGTGGTAGTGTGTTTTGTTGCATGTTATTTGTGTATTTAGGGCCCAATGTGTATTTATGTGTATTTAGGGCCCAAGCGGCCCTAATAAGGTGCGCAGGACCCTATTGTTTTCCTAAGGATTTTTATTTTTTCCAGCCTTGTGGAATTTTCGGGGGGTTTAACATGCTCAAAAACTCATGAAACTTGGCAGACAGGTTGGAATCTGCTGCCATCAGGATGCCTGAGAGTCGCTTGGCCCAGGGCAGGGCCCCCACACAAGATTTTGCTGGATAGTTCATACACACTTTCACGTAGGCACACGAAACTCGGTACACATTTAGAGCTCATTGAGCCGAACAACTTTCGCGCTGCTTGTACTGGGCTAAACTCAACAGGAGGCCGGTTATTTTGGGTTGTTCGCAAAAACGCACCTGATGGATTTTTTTTATTTTGATATACTCCTCCTAGGGAAATTATACAATCGCTACCAAACCATGCGGAAGAGATCTAAAGACATTGAGGATGCAAAATTGCAGAGGGATTTTTGATATCTTAAATGGGTCAGCCGTGATAATGTCTTAAACATATGCCGAAAAATGATTAATAACTTTCTGTGTGGCATTATATTGAGTGACATTATATTCAGTGACACCTTCTGTGACATCACGTTCAGTGACATCACATTCAGGAACATCATAGTGTGAGGCTTTTCTTCCAGCATCTGCGGCCTATTGTACAGACATACACATCACAAATGTTAACACTCACACACACACACACACCGCTAATGTTAATACACACAGACTCACACCATACACACAAACAAGCACAAACACAAGCACATTTACTCGTCACACACAGACTGACACATCCACACTTCACACACCGTTCTCCCTCACTCTTACACACACTAACGCACGCACACACACACACACACACGCACGCATGCACACAAACACACTCACACATCACACCTCTCTCACGACGCACACACACCTCTCTCACGATGCGCACACACACCTCTCTCACGATGCACACACACACACACACACATTAGCCCTGTATAGTGTGTTATGTGTGCAGGTTGTGCGGTGCAACCTGAGTGACGATGGCTTTTTTTAAAGAAAAAAAAGAAAAGTTTTAAAACACTATCTGTACTGCTCTTATTTATTTATTTATTTTAAATGTGGACACGCAGCAGTTGTGATGGTTAAAAATAAATATAATTAGCTAAAAACATCAGATAAAAGTCAGATAATAATATCAGAAAAAATAATTTTATACTTATTATTATAAGGATAATTATTTTGTGAAGAACTATTAAAAAAAAGGTTTTGTTTAGACTAGATTGACTGTAGGATTAATTAATAATAATCTTATTGCTTATTGCGACTAAAACTAGACTAAAAAAAATAGAATAAGATTGACTAAATATGATGATAACATTTATCCTGGGATTAAGACTAAAATTAAAAATAGCTGACAAAATTAACAGTAGTACTTAGTACACACAGACACACACACATTCATTCACACTCACTTATTGCACTAATACATCTAATAGTTTTAATATAAGAATGTTCCTTCTTCTCATTGTGTGTGTGTGTGTGTGTGGGTGCAGTATCCTTCTGGATGAAGAAGGTCATATTAAACTCACCGGTAAGTAAACAAACAAACAAACAAAATGTTTTGAAATGGCAATTAACATGAATAACGTATTGTTGTTTGTGTCTATATAATGTGTGTGTGTGTGTGTGTGTGTGTGTCAGACTTTGGCCTCAGTAAGGAGTCTATAGATCATGAGAATAAAGCCTACTCATTCTGTGGAACTGTGGAGTACATGGCGCCCGAGGTGGTGAACCGCAGAGGCCACACCCACAGTGCCGACTGGTGGTCATACGGGGTACTGATGGTGAGTGGGCGAGGCTTACACAGTGGGTGGGTGTGGACATGTTACTCATGACCGATTGTATATCGTCGGTGTTCTGGTGAAACCTCGTAACTCAATTTTAGGAGAGCGAAAAAAATGCTAAAAATGTAAATGAAGAAAATAAAAAAGAAATTGTACAAATGTATCCAAGACAAATACAGCATATATATATAGCACAGAGTAAGTTACATGTTGCACTAAAAATAATTAATATACACGAAAAAAAACGATTTTGGCGAAAAATTGAGTGACGAGGTTCATCAGAACACCGACGATATGTATTAAGGAGTTGAAATGTGGAGTGAGAGACACACACCTCACATCATTGATAACGCTGTTTTTCCTCTCTCTCTCTCTCTCTCTCTCTCTGTGCCTGTCTGTCTCTGTCTCTCTGTGTGCAGTTTGAGATGCTGACAGGAATGCTGCCGTTTCAGGGGAAAGACCGTAAAGAAACCATGACCATGATACTGAAGTGAGCCACACCGCCGCTCCAGCAGACCCGCCTACTGCTCATTATGCTAATTTAATATAATGAGATGTTTATCAAATCTAATAATTATAATAACAATAGTTATTAGTGTTAGAGAAGTTATGATTCTCTTTTACCACACACACACTCTGCAGTGCACTGCACAGTTATTGGAGAAATTTGGTTATGGTGTGTGTGTGTGTGTGTAGGGCGAAGTTGGGGATGCCGCCGTTCCTCAGTTCTGAAGCTCAGTCTCTACTGCGTAACCTGTTTAAGAGAAATCCAGGAAACCGACTGGGTAATGAGCTTCATTAATTATTCATAATCACTCTCTGTCCCTGCCCATTATTATGCATATAGTGTAATAACATTGTGTGTGTGTATAGGAGCTGGGCCTGACGGAGTCGAGGAAATCAAAAGACATCCATTCTTTGCCAATATTGACTGGAATGTAAGTGTGTGTGTGTGTGTGTATTTGTGTTTTTAGAGGAGATGAATTTAGTGAGCAGTGGTGTGTGTGTGTATTAACACAGGTGTTTGTTGATGTCGTTGCTATAGAAACTGTTCCGCAGGGAGGTGAAGCCGCCGTTTAAACCCGTGATCGGGCGACCTGACGACACCATTTACTTTGACGCCGAGTTCACTGCCAAAACTCCCCGAGGTAAACCTGTACCTGTTACTGAAAACATGCCCACTGACACGCCCACGCGGCCCCCACTGACACACCCACTCTGTGTAAATGTGTGACCCGCTTTCACCAACAGAGCCCATGTTTTAGTGCCTTTGCAATTCCATATAATCTGATTTTGTGTGTGTGTGTTGCAGACTCCCCCGGCGTGCCCCCCAGTGCGAACGCTCATCAGCTCTTTAGAGGTTTCAGTTTTGTTGCAGTGGGAGACGAGGAGCTGAGTGAACCTCCAATACAGACTAACACCAGTGTTAGCACAGTGCTGCAGGTACACACACACACACAGACACACAGGTCTTCTTTTTCTTTGGTCTGCTCCAGTTAGGGGTCGCCACATCGCTGTCTCCATCTCACAGCACCCCCCCCCTCGCATCCTGTGTGTGTGTTTCAGCATCGCAGCACGTTAGTGTTCAGTGATGTGTACGATGTGAAGGAGGACATCGGCGTCGGCTCATACTCCATCTGTAAACGCTGTGTACACAAGAGCACGGGCATGGAGTACGCTGTGAAGGTAACGCACTCACACACACACTCCTTCAGTTACCCACACGGCTCCACAAGAACAAGGAGGTGCCACTTTGTGGCGTTGTTTGGGATCACAGCGAGGGTGTTACTGAACTCCACACTGTGCCTGTGTGTGGGTGGGGCTTAGACTGGCATTTTGTATGGGCATAGACGGCAGTCTCGTTGGAGTGGCTGGAGGGGGGGGTGGTGGTCTTGTTGCCATGGTGACCCGACCTGCCTGTATTATTACAGAGGAAACGCTGGAGTGTTAGATAATTGGTGTTAATTGGTTCCAGATCATTAATAAAGAGAAGAGAGACCCTGCTGAGGAGGTGGAGATCCTACTGAGATACGGACAACACCCCAACATCATCACACTCAAAGACGTAAGTGTGTATGTGTGTGGAACAGCATTTACAGTGTGCTGTGGCGGCTGGTTCCAAATTTTTTTTGGGGGGGGGGCGCAAACAAAATTAAAACTTTTAATACTCGCCTGTAAATAGGCATTTATCAGGTGATTGCGCATCATTACTATCATGAGCCCAAATATTTAAAAACAATATTGATTCACTAAGAACAAAAGTGGGAGGGTTCGGGGCGCACAGTGCTGCGCCCGAAGGATGAGCTCAGCCTAAAGTCACTTGCTTTTCAAAAATGTATCTGCCTACATAGACACTCGTTTGTCCGGTGCCCCACATACACCAACACAAATGAACGTAATACTGTTTTTATTTGTTTTTATTGCAAATAATTATATTAAGAAATACAGCGGAATATTTTGAATAAATTACTTTATCTCATTATTAAAATAAATAATTATTATGTTAAATAATTACATGTTAAAGGAGGATTCTTCTCTGCCTAACTTTAAGGGGGCGGCGCCCGTATTGACCGGCCGCCACTGACAATTTGTGATGTAAGTCTAAAATATAACACGGGTAGATTTACATGCTGTGTGTGTGTGTGTGTGTGTGTGTGTGTGTGTGTGTGTGTGTGTGTGTGTGTGTGTGTGTCAGGTGTATGACGACGGGCGCTCTGTGTTTTTGGTCACTGAGCTGATGAAAGGCGGCGAGCTGCTCGATAAAATCCTCCGTCAGAAGTTTTTCTCAGAGCGAGAGGCCAGTGCCGTCTTACACACCATCACAAAGACTGTGGACTACCTACACACACAGGGGGTGAGTGTACACACACACACACACACACACGCACACAGTGGCAGTAAGGTAGTTAGACAAATTGAACTAAATGGTAAAGGTGTGTGTGTGTGCAGGTGGTCCACAGAGACCTAAAGCCCAGTAACATCCTGTACGTGGACGAGTCCGGGAATCCCGAGTCCATCCGGATCTGTGACTTCGGCTTCGCTAAACAGCTGCGCGCTGAGAACGGCCTGCTGATGACGCCGTGCTACACCGCTAATTTTGTAGCTCCTGAGGTATATACGTGCACACACACACACACACACACACCTAACTAAACACCATTCACTAGAACTAGTGTTAATTTCGTCAACAAAAATAGTGATAAAAAATACTGGTTGACGACATTTTTTCCTGAGATGATGACGAGACAAGACGTCATGGATATCGGAGAACAGTGACGAAATCAGCATGCAATATTGTCGACAAAAAAAAGACGAGACTAAAATGTGGTTTCAAAAATAAAAATTAAAAAGATAAAACTAAAAAGCCTTTATTTTTGTTGACCTATAATTTTCGTCACAATCCACTGTAATATGGTGTTTCCCACTAATCACCCAGTTTTACAGCCTCTCTGTGGAGATTATTACCACATAACATAATTATGTTGTGATGCATTTTATTTTATAGTTAAACCATTGCAAGAATCCCTACGACAGTCAAAGTGTGTAAATTCATATTTTAAAAAAGGTCTCTAAACACTGTATTGTCCGTACTGCTCTTATTGTTTTATAGTTTAAAAAAAATATGGACATGCAGCAGTTGTTGTGATGTTAAAATAAATATCATTCCCTGCAAACATCAGATGAAATGATATATTTTAAATGTTGAGATAATTATCTAAATTATTATCTTTAAAAAAGGGGTTGGTTTAAAGTAAAGTAAAGCCTTTATTTTGTCACATATACATTACAGCACAGTGAAATTCCTTCACAGCGCCCCTGGAGTAGTTAGGGTTAAGGGCCTTGCTCAAGGGCCCAACAATGGCAACCTGGCCTAAACCTGGTTTAGATTGACTGTAGGCTTTATTAATAATAATCTTGTTGCTAAAATTTTACATTTTCATTGACTAAAATTTGATTAAAATGTCCAGACTTTTAGTCGACTAAAACTTTACTAAACAAAAATAGGATAAGGCTAAATATGATTAAAACTAACAGGGACATTTATCCCGGGACTAAGACTTAAGCTACGTTTACACTGTCAGTTAAATGTGACCCAATTCCAATTTTTTGCTCCTATGTGACACATATCAGATATTTTCTATGTCCGTGTAAACAGGAAAAAAACGCATGCATTCCAGTATTTCGAGATCGGTTTCAGGCCTCCTTCATATGTGGAAATAAATCAGATATGTGCTAATGTGATTGTCGTGTAAACAGACAGATCGGATTTTCTGAGGCATTGCGTTCTGTACGTCATTAAAACTGCGACTTCTTCGCGGTTTAATGACGTTATCAGGCACCGACGAGCTGCTCATCCCAAACAGATAGCCCACACCTGTTGCAAGCCAACAGAGAGCAACCCGAACACATCTCGCACCCAGACATTCCTCTGAATGGGTGAGGACACAATAAATGAAGCATATGCGCAGGCCGCAATGATGGCCCTTTTCCTCCTTCTCCGTTTCGCGAACTTTGCATATATCGCAGCGCTAGCATCAAACATATTTCGCCTTCGTCCATCTTGGCTAGTCTGTAGAGCAAAAACGTCCCTTTAAGTATGCGTGATGTTTCAGACGGTATGGCAAGTGTAAACACTTGAATTGGATATGGGTCATAGTTGAAAGAGCGTGTAAACAGACGGTCATAAAAATCTGATATAGGCAACAAATCAGAATTGGGCATCTAGACCTGCAGTGTAAATGGGGCTTAAGACCAAAATTGAAAATAGCTGAGAAAATGAACACTAACATGAACCCTAAGCCCTGCTTTTACCTCACACTATTCACATGTAGTGTGTGTGTGTGTAGGTGCTGAAGAAGCAGGGCTATGACGAGGCGTGTGATATCTGGAGTCTGGGAGTGCTGCTCTACACCATGCTCACAGGGTAACACACACACACATACAGTAAGGTGAGGTTGTGTTTAAACACTAACACTGCTCTCGGTGTGTGTGTGTGTGTGTCTCAGGTTCACTCCGTTTGCTAACGGTCCTGATGACACGCCGGACGACATCCTGTCTCGCATCGGCAGCGGGAAGTTCTCTCTCACAGGAGGCTACTGGAACTCTGTGTCCAACGGGGCCAAGGTCTCACACACACACACACACACACAAAGTGTACAGTTACCGTATGTGTGAATGGATGGAGACGTACAGTAGTGAGTGAATCTGAACTGATCTCCGTGGCTCTCTAGTGGCTGCTGCAGGTACTCATTAAGTCATTAACAGAACCCTGGTGTGTGATGTGGTGTAGAGGTGCTGTAGTAAAGGAGTGCAGGGTGGCGTTTATAAATACTCTGCACCAGCAGCATGTGTGTGTGTCTGTGCGCGCATATGACTGATCAAAGGCTCAGATAAGATTTTCTCTCCGTCAGTCACAAACTCGCAGCGCTGTGGTCATGCCTTGGGTTAGCTGATGTGTGTGTGTGTGTGTGTGTGTGTGTGTGTGTGTGTTTGTGTGTGTGTGTGTTTGTGTGTGTTTGTGTGTGTTTGTGTGTGTGTGTGTGTGTGTGTGTGTGTGTGTGTGTGTGTGTGTGTGTGTGTGCGCGCGCGCAGGACCTGGTGTCCAAGATGCTTCATGTTGATCCTCATCAGAGACTGACTGCGTCTCAGGTGCTGCGTCACCCCTGGATTGTCCACAAGGACCAGCTTCCTAAATTCCAGCTGAACCGCAACGAATCTCCACAACTTGTCAAAGTAACAAACACACGCACACATGCAGGTAAGCAGCATTATTCTTAATAATGATTTATGATCTAAAATGTGTGTGTGACAGGAAGCGATGGCCGCTACGTACTCGGCTCTGAACAGACACACCTCTCCCATGCTGGAACCCGTCGGTTGCTCCACGTTAGCGCAGCGTCGCGGCCTCAAAAAGCTAACCTCTACTGCCCTTTGACCTCTGACCCTCAGCCTATCAGACGAAGCGGACCAAAGTGACATCACAGAGGAGTGAGCTCGCTCGCACTGTCCTCACTGATCAGGAGCTGTGTGTGTGTGTGTGTTACACATCAGGCGCTTTTAATCTGTTTATATGGGAGAAAGTAAAGACCTTCTGAGAAAAGTATGCGTGTGAGAGAGAAAGAGAAATTGGTTTCAAATTTTTTTTACACTGATTTATTTTTTGGTAATTCCCGGGGGAAAAAAATACTGTGTGTGTGTTTTGCTTTGCTACTGTCATTTCTATGTGATTTTTGGTGTATGAGATTAAGGGGTATGAGGTAATGAGATGTGGTGTTTAAAATGAGATTTCACGCACACACACACACACACACAATGAGTATTAATTAGTGTAAAGTGGAGTTGTTATGCTTCATTCAGCTGAGTTGCAGATCCAGGATTCGCTTGTTTGCACACACACATTCACACAGTCATTTTCAGTAAAGGGAGTGTGTGTGTGCTTGTGTGTTTAAATCTGTTATAATTATAATCAACAGTTCTATTATGCAATTTTTTTTTTAAAAAGCTCTTTTAATGATGTATTATTTTTGTACTTCTGCACTTTTCTATTCCTATGTGTGTGTGTGTTCGTGTGCGTGCGTCAGTGAGTAAGATGTGTAATTTTTTTTTCCATTTCTTTGGGGTTTAAATCAGTCTTCTGAACAATCAGTTGTTATTAAAATACCTTTAATAATAAACTCCTGTCTGTGTCTTCTATAATGAGTCTCCTGAGGAGCAGATTCTCAGGCAGAATCTTCATTTAAGAGCTCATTGTACTGCCATCTAGTGGACACAATTGTGTAGCAAATTTATCTCCTAACATCTATAACAGCACAATTAATATGGACATGTAGCTGCAAGTAGTATTTCATACATAGTATATATTGTACCAGTCAGAAATATGGATTTATTTTCTACATTCAAGAAGAATCCTGGATATATATTTTTTTAATCTACGAAATAACAAATGGAATAAGTTAATTATGTAACAACAACACTAACAGTCCGTTGTTATTGTAAGATATATTGGTCAGATGTTCTGGAACAGTTCTCACAAGAACAGTATTGTGTCGAGTGTGTTTGTAAAACCCATCAAATTCCATGATGAAACTGTCTCTCTTGAAGACCATCCCAGGAAAACAAGACCAAAACTTAAGCTCTGCTGCAGAGGAGAATTCATTTAGAGTCACCAGCCTCAGAAATCACCAATTAACAACCAGCACCTCAGATTACATACGTGTATACGTAACAATAATTGTAAAAAAGTAATAATAAAAATTGTAACATATTGTATACTGTATGTTTTACCATGTGAAAAGAAATAAAAAACAGAAACGTCCATGAAATTAGAGGAGGTGAACAAATATTTGGTTGTGTTGGTGTGTATGTGTATCCTGTATATAGATAACACCCTTCAATGTGTGTGTGCGAGATAGAGAGGTGCAGCAGTATACTCACACTGGCCAGCAGATGTCGCACCACCGGCCCGCGCTGCGTGCTGATCGGTCACGTGACGTCATTGGCACGGACTTCGAAGTTGACGTGGACCCGCCCCTTCGGTGTCATACGTAACATTAGTATCCCTGCAACCCGGAAGTGACTTAACGTCGAGGTGAACGCTAAGCGTGCTAACAGCGCCCCAGTGCAGGGGTACTGAACACACACACACACACACACAACTGGAGAACGGGAGTGTGTAGCCTGTGGTGAAGATGCCGAAAAATAAAGGTGAGAACAACCGGTGTGTGTGTAAATCCATGTTGTTTTCGGAATTCTAGTAAACAGGCTAACAGTCTGAGGGACAGCACGTGACCCCATTAAACAGTGTTAAAGCTGAGTGAGTGTTACACTTAATCAGGCTTCACACTCTCATCCAGATTATTTCTGTTCACACACACAGTTATGGTCATGTTATCGCTTCATTAATCAATAAATTACACCTGTCTTCTCTAATAATAAAAATACTGTGTGATATTTAGAGTTAAACATGTACTAGTATGAATTGTGACTACTGAAGTGTGTGTGTGTGTGTGTGTGTACACAGGTAAGGGAGGGAAGAACCGGCGGCGCGGGAAGAATGAGAACGAGTCTGAGAAGAGAGAGCTGGTGTTTAAGGAGGATGGACAGGGTGAGTTACCATGGCAATGTCACATCACCACAGCATCAGGACCCCCTCTCATAAAGGTGATTATGTCTCTTTTCTGGCGTTCCAGTTCACAGCTGTGTGTGTGTGTGTGTGTGTGTGTATAGAGTATGCTCAGGTGATTAAGATGTTGGGAAACGGACGATTAGAGGCGATGTGTTTTGATGGAGTGAAGAGACTGTGTCACATCAGAGGAAAACTGAGGAAAAAGGTACGCGCACACACACACACACACACACACACACACACACACACACACACAGCAGAATTTGTTGGTTATTAACTGTTTCTGTGTGTGTGTAGGTTTGGATAAACACGTCTGACATAATTTTAATCGGACTAAGAGATTATCAGGTGAGTTTAAATATGCGAGCACACAGACACACACACACACATATGTAAGAATCATTCCAAAACCTCATCCCTGTGTGTGTGTGTCAGGATAATAAAGCTGATGTGATTCTGAAGTATAACGCAGATGAGGCGAGGAGTCTGAAGGCGTATGGTGAACTGCCCGAGCACGGTGAGTGTGTGTGAGAGAATCACTGTCACTGTTACTGTTCTGGAGAGAATGTTCCAGAATCATTACACTGCACATGGCTTTTACTCCGTCTGTAAAAACAGACACTCATTTATTTATTTCACTTTGTTCTTCTACGCTCAACTTCGCACTATCTTTCTCTCTCAGCTAAAATTAACGAGACAGATACGTTTGGACCGGGCGACGATGACGAGATTCAGTTTGATGACATCGGAGACGACGATGAGGACATTGATGATGTGAGTGATGAGGAGTTGTTACTATAGTAACCACAGTATATACAGTTCAGTGTTCATGTTACTTATTTGTCTGTGTTTGTGTCTCTCAGATCTGAGGCGGTGTGTGTGTGTGTGGAGGACGGCTGTGTTTACACTGAGAGGACGATACTGATCGCTTCTGATTGGACAGAATACATTCAACTCCCCCCTACCTAGACTGACAAAATGGTGATTTAATCTCTCTCTCTCTCTCTCTGTAACCCATATATAAATCACTCATTCATTTCATCCTGCAGTTTTTTGTTCGTGTTTTAAAGTATTTATATTTTATTTCACCATATGTGCTGGAGTGTAAAGCTCAATGTGACACCAAGATTTACAATAAAAGATTAATTAAACCCACTTATACTGTGTTTCCAGTCAGAGTATTTATTTTGCTTTAATCCCTACTGGTACGGTGTTACCAGGTCCGGTATGTTCTATACCTTTTAATAGCGTTTACGTCTTTCACCTGAGGTGTGTTTGTGTGTACAACTTCGCCAGCAACACTAGTCTAGTTATACTTCACATTGTGTTTATAGGTTACTAGTGTTTGTCCTCGTCGTTGACCGGTGAAGAGTTTGTAGAAATAAAACACACTCTCCATCTTGCACTACAGGTTCAATGTAAATGCTGTAAAAAAAAAAATGATGTCATAAAAATCAGGATTGAGTAGACGTATAATTGCAATGTTCTTATAAACCTGTAATAATGCCTCTTAATGCGGATGATGTATAACTGCTGCTATAATGAAGGCCATACTGATGTGTGAATAGTGCGCTGTCTGTTCTGGAATGTTCTCCCTCAGCGGTAGAAGATGAGCACTGCCGGCCTCGGTCACCTGCTCACTGGCGCCCCCTCTGTGCCAGGTGTGCTGTAACGTAACCGCGACCATACAGCCTCTGAGACACTTATGGGCAAATACCCACCTCCTCCAATATAGTACTACACACACACACACAGCTCATTCGTTCTCAAGCTTCATCTCTCAGCTTGACACTTGGCGGCTCAGCAGCTCGCATCCAGTCTATCAGTAGACAAACTGACTAAATCTATTAATTACAGTAATGTATCCACTTTGGGGTTGTCTTTTTCTTCAGTTTATTTTCGTTGTTAGGGAAAAATAATCACTGTGTGTCATTGTGATGTTCTGACAAGATATGTTAATCACCTAGTTTTATCTTCTTTTTTTTAATCTAGATACTTTCGTAAATGCTTCGATATGTTCAACAGCTTAAAGCTTTATTCACTTTAAGGATTATAAAATAATAACAATAAAAAAAATAGACTATTTATATTACTCCAGCACTTTATTATAACCAAATGTCCTGTTTTTTTGTTTGTTTTTTGTGATTGAGTCCAATAGTATTGTTGAAAAGAATTAGAATCATGTGAGAGAATCATTATCTTAATTCCCATGGAGAAAAATCGTGATTTGCATGTTAGGAAGAATTGTGCAGCCCTATGTTTGAATATCCTCAGATGAGAGCCACTTTAAGAAAGGCTGACATCAACAAAGCAGCAGGAGCAGACAGGGTGCCAGGTCACACACTGAAGTCATGTGCTGACCAACTAGCGGGGGTGTTTTCCAACATCTTCAACTTGTTCCTGCAGCAGGCTGTAGTCCCTACATGCCTCAAATCCACAACCATTTTTCCCGTACCCAAAAAACATACAGTAATGTGTCTGAATTATTATCGCCCAGTTGCTCTGCCAATTATCATGAAGTGCATTGAGAGGCTTGTCCTTTCCCACATCCAAGCCAACATCCCCACTGATCTGCACAGCCACCAGTTTGCCTAATGTAGGAACAGATCGACGGAGGATGCAATCTCTATCCCTCTCCACACAAGCCTGTCTCATCTGGAGCATCCCAACACATACACGCGTGGACAAAATTGTTGGTACCCTTCGGTCAATGAAAGAAAAACTCACAATATTCACAGAAATAACTAATAATCTGACAAAAATAATAATAAATAAGAATTGTCCAGGCCTGTTCCATGAGTTCATTTTTTTTTATAAATCCGTTGAAGTATGGTTGAAAAGCAATGTCTGACTTTCACTGGTTAACATTCATAGAATTTGTTTTTATTATTACTTTGTCAGATTAAAGTTATTTATGTGACCATTGTGAGTTTTTCTTTCATTGACCGAAGGGTACCAACAATTTTGTCCACGTGTGTATGTCAGGAAGTTATCTGTAGATTTTAGCTCTGCATTTGATACAAATCTGCAAACTAGTCAACAAGCTGAGCCACCTGGGACTAACCACCGCACTCTCTTCATGGATACTGAACTTTCTCACTAACAGACCCCAGAATATCAGGGTGGCCGACCACACATCCTCCATTCTTCAAGATTCAAAGAACTTTATTAATCCCAGAGGGAAACTACTTTGTCTTGGTTACAGTTGCTTTGATTCGTTTACCAAGAAGAAACGAAAGGAGTAATAGATTAGACAAGGAAAGAAGATTAGGAAAAAAATACAAATTAATGAATTAAAAAAATATAAATAATAAAAATAAATAAATAGAAAATAGAATTCATTATAGCACACAGTGTGTATGAATGTGGCGGTTCGCTTATCAATCTCGGTGGCACCCGCTACAGATTGCATTCAACAAATCACACGGTCCATGTCCATTAAGAAGCCTTACTGTGATCATACATTCAGGTGTGTGTGGTCTCTACAAATGAACAAAAACACCAAAGAACGAACACACAGAGATCACAAACTGTGCACTTCAGAGAAGCAACGGCAATAAGTCAAGCCTATGAATCAGGCAGATACAAATCACCTCGGATTTCCATGCACTAGTATATCCACCCCAGGCCAACTGTCAGGTAAACAAACTGGACATTGCCCCACACTCCTTCAACTGCTGTATCCAAACTGTCCTGCATCACGTGCACCCGTGACACACCCACCAATCACACCACAGCAATGAACAACATCCAATAACAAGCACTGTAGTCTAACCTTAAACAATAGTTTAATCTTAACCTAGAAATAACCTTACATGGAATTAAGCAACGAACATATGAAACAGTATTAAGTTACTTACTTCAGAATTTACGCACACAGTATGATAAAGTAGACTGAAAATGGGAACAGAACAGCACACAGATTGCTCCAGAACCATCTAGGAAGTTAGCCGCTTTGGTATGTGTCTGGGCGTGTCCTGCTTTTAACCAATTGGATTACAGCAATTCTGAGCGTAGTAGCTTAGAGTGTCCAAAGGGTGGCACTGTTGTCATAAAGTTAGGCCTTTTCTTCAGCCGCCCCCTAATTTGTTGAGCAAATTTGTAAATAAGAAAGGCCTATTATGCTTTGTCGTGGCCATCGGGTAAGGCAGGTAATCTGATTAGACGAGCCACAGGCCTTGTGTAACTCTTGTCTTTGACATTAACCACAGCTGTACGAACTCGTCCGTCTAATCCAGGAATTACTTTGGCTACAGTGCCTACTTGCCATAGAGCCCTGGGTGATTGATGGTCTATAATCATTACCACTGCTCCAATCGTAAGGTTTTCAGAGTCCTTTAGCCATTTTTGCCATTGTTGTAGTTCTGGAAGGTAATGGCGTACAAAGCATTTCCAGAAGTTTTCAACTAGGATCTGGCTGTGTTGCCATCTCTTGAGGCTGAGTATCTCCGATTCTGGATATACGACCTGTGGCAATGCAGAAGTTGGCCGTCCCATGAGAAGGGAGTTAGGCGTTACTGGGTCAATATCTGCTATGTCTGAGGAAACATATCCTAAGGGTCTAGAGTTTAGTATTCCCTCTATCTCCACAAGTACAGTGGTTAGCACTTCTTCTGACACAGATTGAGAACTAAGAGATGTACGCAGTGCTGTCTTGATAGACCTAACCTCCCTCTCCCATGATCCTCGAAATGCGGTTCGTTCGGTGGGTTCAGGCGGAAATGGATCTGTTGGGAAGCCAAGTGCTCTTTCAAGGATGGGTGGAGTGAGTTAAAAGCGCCCTGAAGTTCTGTGTTTCCCCCCCTGAAGTTTGTCCCATGGTCTGAAAGCAGTTCATGGGGTTTGCCTCTGCGAGCTATGAACCTCCTCAGGGACATGAGAAAGGAGTCTGTATCAATGTTTGCTAGCAGTTCAATATGAATATCTTTAGTGGTGAGGCATTTAAACACTATCCCCCATCGTTTCTCACATCTGCGTCCTATTTTAATCTGAAAGGGTCCAAAACAGTCAATGCCCGTTGAATAGAAGGCAGGATAGAACAGTCTAAGATTAGACTGAGTAAGATCGGCCCTCATGGGGATTTCTGGTCTCCCTCTCCACCTTTTACATTCATGACAGCTGCGTTGGTGTTTTTTCACTGCTTCTCTGCCTCTTATGATCCAATATTTTCATTGCAGCTCTGCGAACACACGTTCGGGTCCTGAATGTAGCAAGAAACTGTTGTAATGTTGAATCAGAAGCTTTGTGAGAAGGTGTGCTGGATCTAAGGAATAGGGTGAATCGTGGCCGACTCTAAGTGGTTACATTTGCGGAGACGTCCACCTACCCTGATTACTTTGGTTTTATGCTCGTACTCTGGAGCTAAGGTAAGGAGTCGACTAGACTTAGGTAAGGGTTTACCTAGTAGGAGTTGGGCTGTTTCTTCTGGGAAACTTTTGGTTTGAGCATGTCTCAGAAGTTCCTGCTCTGCTCTTGAGTAGTTGTCAGCGGAGAATTCACTTACATCTGTCGCCCCATTAAGGGAAATAGCAGTATCCTTAATGAGGTCTTGAAGTGAGGTGTACTGAGAAATATCGGGGATATTGCTACAACTGGAGGATGTTGCCCCACAGAAAGTAGAATTGCGGCGTTCTTGGGTGTCATCACATACAGCGTCAGACGGTTGTTCGGGCCAGGTACTGACTGGCTGGGTCAAGAAATGTGGGCCTTGATTCCATCTACTTTGCTCTGAGAGCTTCACGAGTGTGAGTCCCCTGGTAATATCATCGGCTGGGTTCAACTCAGAGTGGACGTAGCGCCAGGATCTTGTGTCGGTAAGGTCTTGTATTTCAGCCACACGCGTTCCGACGAACACCTTGTAGTTGCATGAGTCGGAATGCAACCAAGTCAGTACAGTTGTGGAGTCAGTCCAATAAAGTTCTTGATCGATTTTGATGGTGAGTTCTTTCCTCAAGGTGGCGGCCAGCTGAGCACCAGTAAGGGCGGCGCAGAGTTCAAGTCGCGGTATAGATTGCCGTCGCCTAGGGGCTACTCTTGATCTTGCAGCAATAAATGAAACATGGGTTTTGCCGTGTTCATCACTGGTGCTGAGATATGCAACTGAACCATAAGCACGTTCTGATGCGTCGCAGATGATAGATCTGTATTTGTACTGGTGTAACATCTTGGGAATGTGACAGCCGGTAGTTGAGCCAGTTCGCCCTGCCAGGTTAACCAGGCCTGGAGTAGGTCTTTGGGGAGATCTGGGTCGTCCCATTCACGCTTCTTGTCCCACAGGCGCTGGACAATGATTTTGGCTCGTGTCGTGAATGGGATCAGGTCATATTGACTCGCAAGAGTTCTGTAGATGTTCCTCATTGTTGATACAGAATTCTCTTGGTGTTTGTATCTGTAGCCAAGAACATCAGAATAGCACTGCCAACGTAAGCCGAGAGTCATCTCTTGCGGGTCTGTTCCACTTTGAGTGAACCAGAGGTGACTGTTAGCCGATTTGAGCTCATCAGGGAAGTGAGCAATAACCGTTGGAGTGTTAGTAGCCCATTGCCTTATTTCGAAGCCACCTTCTGATAACAGTTTCTGCATTTTAATTGCGAGGGCCTGAGCTTGGGCAGCAGATGGAAAGCTTTGCAGCCAGTAGTCCACATAAAAGTGATGCTCTACCGAGGCATGTACATCTTCATCTGACTTGCTGTGATCGAACACGTTTCTGCCAAGCAAACGTGGCACAGCATGGGCTGCAATCTGTTTCAAATGGCAAGACCTGCCATTCAAAGATGGTAGGGGGTGTTTCTTGAACCAGGTTTCTCCACAAGAAACGTAAAAAGAGTTTGTCCTCCTCCAGCAGGCCCACCTGGTGGAACATTCCTTTGATATCGCTACTAATGGCAACTGGATGTTCTCTGAAATGCAGCAGTACTCCTAACAGAGTAGGTCCGAGTGTTGGTCCAGGGAGGAGATGATCGTTCAGGCTTGCTCCCTTATGCTTAAATGAGCAATTGAAGGCGATTCTGTGCTTTCCATTCTGCTGAACAATGTGGTGTGGTATGTACCATGCATGAAGGGTTTTTTCTGCTCTCTCTGGTGTCACCTTTAACCAGCATCTTCTAGTTTCTGTACTTCATTGACGTACACTGCTGCGAGATCATTATTCTGCAGAAGTCGTTTCTCTGTGCGTCTCAGATGAGATGTTACTGCTTCCTTATTTGAATGCGGAAGGGGAAGTTTATTTTTCCAAAGGAGAGGGGTAGCGTACCTTTGAACATCTCTAACTATCCTCCTGACTGTCATTTCCTCAAGCACTTGAACTGCTTGTGCATCTTGCTTACATCTTGTGATTAATTTTTAACTTCTATAAGGAAGTGTGTCCATTTGCCACAATTTCTACACGTTGCTGAGCAGTTCTGCCTCTGGCGACGAAATGGAGGTGAACAGGCACTGCTGTGATGAGAGCTGACTGGCAAGGAACTTTGGGGGTTCCCTGCAGGATCCATCCGAGTCTAGTTTTTACAGCAGCAGGACCGCCAGGCGGGCCGAGATGTACCGGCTGAATGGCCGTAATTAGGTGTGGATAGTCTGAGCCAATGAGTAAGAGTGGTTGAGCCTGATGAAGTGAGGGAATAGGCAAACCTTGCAGATGTCTGTATTTCTTTTGCAACAATTTAACGGGGTAAGTGTGCTTTGCTAGACCCAGTTCTTTGGCTGTGAAGACTCTTTCGATGGTGAAGGATTTGTTTGGTTGAGCTACAGAAGCTAATGAGAATGAAACAGCCGCCCCGTGAACGTCTCGAATGTCCTGCCTTATGGTATGAAGTGCTATATGTTCTGGTGACCTTGGAGTTTAAGTTGTTGTGCTGCTTCATACAGTAGCATTGTCCTTTCTGAACCGTCGTCCAGTATGGCGTATGTATCCAGCTCTTTCTCCCCATTTCTCAAAATCACTCGGCTGATCTTTAATAGCACTTTACTGCTTGCAGTTGGCCTGTCCAGGTACAAAGTCTCCACTTCAGAGCTTACCAAACAGCTGTTAGCTTCTGAAGCTGGGGCCTGAGGTTTCGTTCTCGTATTGAAGTCATGCAATATTTCCAAGTGTCTTTTATCACAGACAGAGATCTGATGATCGGCCTCCGAGTGGCGCAGTGGTTAAAGCGCTCGCCCTATCATCCGGAGATCGCTAGTTCGAATCCCGGGTGGTGCTGTAACCTCTCGCAGCCGGAGGTCTAGAGAGAGCTGATTGGCCGAGCTCTCTCAGAGGGGAGGGATGAGAGGTACATAGTGCTCCGATATTAATCACGGCTCTACAGCCAGTCAGGGGCGTCTGTGAGCTCGCGCAGCGGAGGGAGCGGATAGCACTGTCCTCCGAGTGTGTTACGCCGCCCCCAACGGTGCGCGAGCGAGCAGTTCGAAAAGATGCGGTCGGCTGGCGTCACGTGGTTCGGAGGAAACACGTGATAGTCTTCGGCCCTCCCGGCTGAGTGGTAGTAGTAGCCTTAATGTGACGGGGAGGAATTTGGACACGACTAAATTAGGGAGAAAATCGGGGAAAAATCCCCCCCCCCCCAAAAAAAAAGAGATCTGATGATCACGTCCACATTTGAAGCACTTGTGATTTTCCTTCAGCCAGTACTCCACTTGGTCCTGATTCAACAGTTTGAAGTTTGTACACTGGTTAAAGTAGTGCTGCATATTATTGCAAAAGGGACAATACCTTTTCGGTTTCTCTTTTGAAACTGCTGTAACAGTAGGTAGTTTACTCTGTTCTCCACCATGAAAAACAGTGGCGAAACGTTGAGTTGGCTTTGGGTTTATATGCTGGCTATTCTGTGGCGGAGGAAAAATTCTACTTGGATTACTGATGCACGGTGACTCGTCCTCTTGTATTCTGGGCTCATATTCAAGCCAGTCGCTAAGATCTAGACGTGTTGGGACTGGTACATCAAATGGATTTACAAATCTTCTGAAGTTTGCTCTTAGGTCATGAGGCAGTTTAGCAAGAAGACGGGACACATATGATCCGCATTCAAGTTCTGTCCATCCTTTAGCTCCAAGTTGGTCCAGCATTCCAACTAATGCACGCACTTTCAGTGCAAACAGCCTAAAGGATTTAATCTCGCCACTCTTAATCTTTGGGCCGTCCATCAATTCTGCGATTCTCTGTAGAGCAAGTTGATGTGGTTGACCATAAAGTGCAGTTAGAGACCTCATAGTGTTAGTATATGGGTACCTGCTGTTAACATAGGAGTCTGCAATGAGCAAAGCATTCTCTTGTTTTAGATGATCAACCAGAATTTGGAATTTGAAGCGTTCTGTAGCATCAGGAGGTAGCAAATTCTCCAGTGCAATCTTAAGTCTAGCGAACACTCTAGGATCTTCACTGCAGAAGGTCGGAATTGTCGGCATTGAACCTCTGTACGACGGCACTGTTGTCATAAAGTTAGGCCTTTTCTACACAGTAAGTTACAGAAGTTACATATTGCACTAAAAATAATTAATATATGGATATTGCACTTGGAATGTAAATGGAAAAGAAAGAAATTGAACAAATGGTACTGGTAATCACACGTAATCACACGGTATTCACACATAAAACCCATCCACCCACTCCCCTAACACCATTGTGAAGTATGCTGATGACACAACAATAGAGGAACTGATCTCAGAAAATGACAAGACTCACTACAGAGAGGAGGTTCAACATCTGGATGAGTGGTGTGTGGATAGTGATCTGGTTCTGCACACCACTAAAATAAAAGAGACCATTGTAGACCACGGGAAACCCAGAAAAAATACCCCACCCCCCGCCCCCAACAATAAATGGTGAGGAGGTTGAGGGGGTTATTGATGTGAAATTTCTGGGTCTGCACATACACCATCAAAAAAAAAGAAAAGCAGAGGCTCTTCTTCCTGAGAAAGCTGAAGAAGGTCAATGTACTCTCAGCACTCAGTGGATTTCTATAGGAGCACGATAGGGAGCATCATCTGTCACTGCGCCAGAGTGTGGTACACCAGCTGCACTGCAGTGAACCGGAGAGACTTGGCTTGGAGGATAAGTTAAGATTGCACAGAGGATTGGGTGAACCAAGCTCCAAAACCTTGACTCAGTTTATGCCTGCCGTCCACACAAGAGAACTAGCAACATCATCAAGGATCCAACCCACCCAGGACACATACTTTTTGTGTCCCTCCCATCAGGATCTCATACTTGGGGACGACTTTAACTGCTGTTTAAATCCATCACTTGGCATGTCATCTCCCAATCCTGTACCTCTGAGTAAATCTGCCATGCTACTTCAGTCCTATCTCTGCGGCTTTGATATCTCTGACATATGGCACTTCATTCATCCAAGAAAGAGAAAGAATACTCATTTTCCCTTTTTAATACTTTACTTTTTCCAGAATGTATTATTTCTTTACAGATAATCCACTGATCCCAATGTAATGTCAGGTTAATTCTTGTACTTATTAGAGCAATGTGATATCGGATCATGGTCTATAAAATGTCTATTATATCTATAAAACTCCCTGATCTCCCTCAGATTAAAAAACAACTTTAATTCATCCTTATTGGCAGATGATGATTTCATGAAATTTATGGAAGACCAGATAGATTAAAAAAAAAAAATGAAACACCTGAATGTCACATTTAACTGTTTGAGACGCTCTGAAAGCCGACCTCAGGGGACAGATAATCTCGTACACTGCAAATATAAAAATGAAGGCGTATAAAGAACGAAAAGATCAACCAAATTAAAGAAACAGATCAGCAGTATGCTTTATTTAAAATCCCTGATCTGTATAAAAAAACATGTAGAATTGCAAATTAAATATGAATTCATCTCAACACATGTAACTGAATGTCAATTATTAAAGAGTAGGAGACAATTTTACATTGATGGTGACAAATCTGGGAAACTTTCAGCCAATCAGTTAAGAGGATTTAAATCACAGAAACACATTACAAAAATTCAGATGGAGGATGGTACCATCACTACCAACCATTCTAATTTTAATGATGCATTCAGGAATTTTTACTCTTGGTTATATACTTCTGAGTTCCCAGAGGACCATACTGGACTGGAGAACTTCCTGACTCAACTAGATACCCCAACACTGCTCCCTGATTGTAGATTAAGATTAGAAGAGCCCATATCACCAGAGGAAATCATTTCAGCTATCTCATAATTGCAATCTGGTAAGTCCCTGTGTCCTGACGGGTTCCCTGCAGAGTTTTTTTTAAAAATCTTTCTCTTCATACCTTGCACCACAACTAGCTTTGTTTTTATCTTAAACTTTTAAGCAAGGTAAAACTGCCTGCTTCATTTAATGAGGCTCATATCACTCTTATAGCAAAGACAGATAAAGACCCAAAAGAGTGCACTTCATATAGACAATCTCGCTTCTTAATATGGATGTTAAAATCCTTGCTAACGTCTTAGCTCCTATATTAGAGAATGTTCTACCCTCAATTATATCTGAGGATCAAACCCGCTATTCTTACTTTAATATTGCCCCCTTATGGATATCTTGTACACACCATCACAGGGGATCCCTGAGTGTGTCCTCTCTTTGGATGCTGAAAAGGCTTTAGAAAAATCTTGGACCACGTTTTATCACTTGGATCAGAATATTATATTTTGGCCTTATTGCCTCAGTTTTGACGAATTCTCAGCAATCCCAACCATTCAGGTGTCCTCTTAGCCAATTACTCTTTAACCCATTGAGACATTAGCAATCGCACACGGATCTCGCGCTTTCTCCGCGTTAAAAATCCTCCTTTTCCCCTTCCTCCCTCCTTTAACCCTCTCCTTCTCCGTTATGCAGGGAGATTTCTGGGATGTGGAGGCAGGGAGAAGAACATAAAGTCTCCCTATATACAGATGATCTGGCCCGGTGCTCCCGGCCGTGATGGGCTGCGCCCCAACCTGTTGTCGCTCCTCGCTCACTCCATAGGCTCCCTACGTAGGCGTTCCCTCCTTTCTGCAGGTGCGCGAAGGGGCGTGGCTTCCAGGTCGGACGGGCTGGTGATAATTAACGTTAACGGATCTCTCGCTTTCTCCGCGTTAAAAACCCTCCTTTTCCCCTCCCTCCCCTTCTCCGTTTGTTCTAAATTAAATCGCCTCTTTTCCTGTAAGTACTCGCCTCGTGTCTGTGGTGTCGCTCGTGCACAAAATGTGATTCGCTACAACATCAAATGGAAAACTACAAAGCTCTCCGACGAGTGATTTAAAGCGCATGCGTGTTAACTGATGCCGCCGCACAAAACGTGATTGTTAAATGCATTTTTATTCATTTTAAACACCACATTTATAACACTAGTCACGTAATTTTATTGACATCGGTAACTGTAATAAAATTACATGCATTTAAAATGTAACGTGCTGCATTACTGCGTCATCAGGAAAAGTAATTAGATTACAGTAACGCGTTACACCCAACTTTTGGAAATAAGCAAACAAGGACACTTCCAAAGATCACGCCGACATGAATTAAATCTTAATGATTATGTCATATTATGGATATGGATCATATTATGGATATGACATAATCTTAATGATTATGTCATATCCATAATAAACATTAAAGAGTTTTAAATGAATCCCTCACTTATTAGTAGCTTATTTTATAACATATATATATTTTATACATAACACATAACATCGCTTTTGCTCCACATTTTGTTTTCATGGTGCAAGTTAAATTTCAGGCAGATGTCTAAGATCAGCAAAAGTTTCTTTAAATTCAGTCCAGGCAGTCTTGCGTGATGCTGTGACACGATCTGTCTGGACAGACAGAGACTGTTTCCTGGTCCTCCAGCGTATGAAACATAACGATATCATTAAATAGTGAGTTCTGACCAATTCAGGCAAAACCCCCCTTTTATTTATTTTACTCCTTTATTTTATTTTTTTCTCCCTTCAGATTTTTTGTTTTAACCTGCTGTTTAATGGTGACCACGCCCCCTATGATGTCATATATTATTCCTATGTATTCAGCTCTGCTGTGAGCTCAGACTCTCACTGCACCTGTCCCGCTTCACCTGGAGCACTTTTCATTATTATAAATCATCGCTTTACTGTAACTCATTAGAATGAAATCTAATTAAAACAGAAGCGCAGCTCATCCACCAATCAGAGGGCAGTCACCCAGGCGATGGTCACGTCACCAACCCCCCCCCCCTCCCCCCGTCGCGCGCTGCATTGTACTCGGATGCTGCGGGCGCGCGGTACTGTGGAGGGATGCGCGCGCTCCGTCCGGTGCTAAAGCGGGGGTATTTATTTTTATTATTATTGTTATATATGTTTATTACTTCATTCAGGATTTATTTAAAGTTACCTGAAGCAGCCGGACTCCGCTCTGAGGTGATTTGTGTTCCACAGGATTCCTGTCAGCGCAGTGACACTGCGGATTCACCGAGTGAGGGTTGCCAGATTGTGCGGATCTCTTTTTGTTATTCCTTATCTAATGCCACATTGTTAAAGGACGTATGTGAAATGTGTGTTTATGATTAAAAACTGCGTTGTAAACCTCAGGCCCTCACTCCGAGTTGCCAGATTGAGTCTTTTAATTATCTTTAATCTCAACATCTCAGTATTAAATTTAATTCTCGCTGATTTTATATAATTAGCGTTTATTATCCCTTTTAGTTTAAAGGTTTTAAAACACTTATGATTAATAACAATAAGAGGTTTTATAATTCATGTTTATAAAGAGCGAATAAACATCTTGTAAATCTGGCAACTCTGACCCAGCTGGAAGATGGAGGAGAGCGCGAGACATTTAGAGACCGGAAGTACAGGTGAACACATACATGCACGCAGAAACACGTGATGCATTGTTAAAGGACGTGTGTGAAATGTGTGTTTGTGATTAAAAACCGCGTTATAAACCTCAGGCCCTCACTCCGGGTTGCCAGATTGAGTCATTTAATTATCTTTAATCTCAACATGTCAGTATTAAATTTAATTCTCGCTGATTTTATATAATTAGCGTTTATTATCCCTTTTAGTTTAAAGGTTTTAAAACACTTATGATTAATAACAATCAGAGGTTTTATAATTCATGTTTATAAAGAGCGAATAAACGCATCTTGTAAATCTGGCAACTCTGACCCAGCTGGAAGGAGAGCGCGAGACATATAGAGACCGGTGAACACCAAGTACAGGTGAACACATACATGCACGCAGACACACGTGATGCGTTGTTTGGATTGCATGTATGACAAAAGCACAAGAGGTCATGGGTCAAGTTCCAAACACAGGACCAGTCATAATGTAATTTTCTAAGTAGTGCACTAATCCAGGGGTTAGAAGGTTTATGTAGTGGACTAATCATTATATACGGTGCAGGTGCTAGGAGTGTAGTGTTTATGAGTGTAGGGTGTATGAGTGTAGAGTGATTCGGTCTGCCTGATTCGGTCTGCCTGCCTGTCTGTCTCATTCAGACTGTCTGATTTGGACTGTCTGAGTGTCTGTCTAAATCTTTCTGATTTTGTCAGATTAAAATAACAGAACTGTTTTTGGTAAACTGTGTGTGTGTGTGGTTAGTAGTTCAGGCGTGCTTAAATTGAGTTTAAAAAAAGCTGATCCAAACATGTGTGTGTGAGATAAATCAGCTGTACAGAACCATCCACAGGATTAGCCGAATCTTTGAAATGCATTCAATCAAATCTTTAAACATTCTGTCAGAGAAAATGCTGATCAGTCCTGTGTGTGTGTGTGTGTGTGTGTGCTCATGCAGGATTTCACTCGTGTATAAATCCCTCTCCAACTAACTGTTTTGTCACAGCTAAAGTGATGACATCATCACCAGTTTCTGAAAGGAAACATCAGAGAAATGGCCACGCCTCTCCAGCTCACCAGTCAGCCACTCAGAGCAGCCCGACTGCTGGTAAACAGAGTAA
This sequence comes from Clarias magur, assembly GCA_013621035.1. Taxonomy (NCBI): domain Eukaryota; kingdom Metazoa; phylum Chordata; class Actinopteri; order Siluriformes; family Clariidae; genus Clarias; species Clarias magur. Next base: position 399,464 of record QNUK01000544.1, on the reverse strand, counting down.
GCTCCTCCCACGTCCCCTCCCTATGCATTTAATTATAGTGTTACTGTGAAGTGTTTCTCTTGTTCATGTTTCCCAATAGCTGAGATGTTGACTCCGCCCTCTATGTCGGAGAAGAAGCCTCTGACCAATGGGAGTGCTTCACCTGTCCGCCATACAGCCAATAGCAGCAACAACCAGACAGGTAACCAGTGGAAGTGTGTGCGACTGAGCGTGGATCTGTCTCATAATGAGAGTTCTTTGTCTCTCTCTGTCTCACTGTCACTCTCTCTGTTTCTCTCTCTGCGCATGCGCTGGGTGTGACAAGAGCATGTGGAACTGTCTGCTTTTTCACCAATTTTTTGCTTTATAAGTGAATGCTCTTAATAAAATAAAAGTTACGATAGTGGTTTGAGAGCAGGTGGGGTGAGAGAACATCTACTCAGCCTCCGGGATGAACAAATCAGTGGTGGTGTTTCTGACAAAGAACGTCATGAGTGCACTGATAAAGAGCGGAATATATGTGAGAGGATCTGCGGTCCAGGTTACCCCTCTGTCTGCCACTGCGACGAGAGTGGTGATCTCTAACGTGCCTCCGTTCATACAGGACGAGGTGATCATGAAGGAGCTTGCCATTAAAATCTGTCTGTGATTATAATGGTTTTAAATAACCGGTAAAGAACATAATGTCATTTTTAAGTGTAAAGTAGGGGACAGCAGTTGCGAATGTAAAACGTGATGCCTGTACAGTACACAGTGCTGACGGTGACCCAGCCCCCAACGTCTGCACCGAAATACAGCAACCAGAGACCAGCACACCACCACCTACTCCAAAAGAGAACCCCACAGCCAAACAGAGGAGGAAAAGAGAGGAAACGCCCCCACAGAACTCATCACCAAGCGTAAAACACACAGCCAAAAAGAGTGCGGCAGCACAGAACAATGAAGGAGCAGGGTGGAGCACAGCAGATACACACACAAACACACACACACACATAGACACACAGACAGACCTGTAGACATTCAGGAGCAAGCAAACCATCTAAACCAAATACAGACACCAGATGTAAAACCGTTTAGTAAAAATGCTATTGCAGAGGGTGAAAACAGTGGGGAAAAAAAACCCTACTGTCACTCAGGAAGAAGTAAAAATGGCCAGAAGCTGAGCAAAGCACTAAACCACTCTGAACAGGACTGTGAAACAGTGGACCAAGACTAAAACTAAAACTGAGAAAAAGAGTTGTTGTTAATGATGGGATGGGATCGGGGGTGTAGGGGGGGTTTGGCTGGGGAAAAAATAATTAAATATATATATATATTTTAATACATTGTGTGTGTACTGTATGTATTGTGTGTATGCATATATGAATGTACATAAAGTGAAAATGTAAATATGTTTTTTCTTCCTTTAATTGTCTCACAATAAAGGGTGTACAAAACTCAAACTCTCTCTCTCTGTATCTCTCTTTCTCTCTCTCTCTCTGTCTCTCTCTCTCTCTTTGTCTCTCTCTGTCTGTATCTCTCTCTCTCTCGCTGTATCTCTCTCTGTCTCTCTCTGTATCTCTCTCTCTCTCTCTCTGTGTGTCTCTCTCCTCCAGGTGTGGAGTGTCTCCTCAAAACAGATGACAGGATGCGACTGGCCAGAGAGAGACGGGAGGAGAGAGAGCGGAGTCTGGGTGAGTCTGTTAATTTATTTACCCCTATTTACAAACAAATGAGAAACTGTGCCGTAGGGGGCGCAAATGTTGCTTCTCCTGAGCAAAACTCTGAAACGGCAAATTTTTGATCAACAAGATTTTTACCAAAGTATACCAAAGATTTCTACCAATAGTAGATTTTTTTTTCGAGCTATTCGACCTCTCTGACCTGTCTGTCTCTCTGACCCATCTGTCTCTCTGACCTGTCTGGTTCGCAGCGATGAGGGAGCAGGCTCTGATGGAGAAGGAGCGGCGTGCTCGTCTGCAGTATGAGAGGACGAGGGAGGAGAGGTGGAGACGTCTGGAGGAGCAGAGGCAGAGGGAGGAGCAGCGCAGAGCCGCCGTGGAGGAGAAGAGGAGGCAACAGCTCGAGGAGGAAAAGGTCACGTGTTCATGTGGCTTGTACAGTGAAGAGCAGGACACCTGAACCTGTCTCACCTGTCTCAGACGACACCCTGAGGGCACTGATCATAAACATGCTGCAGACACAGAGAGATTAATCTTAATCAATAATCCTAATTATTTGATTTTGTGTGTCTGTGTGTGTGTTTGTGTGTGTGTGCAGGAGCGTCTGGAGGCTCTGATGAGGAAATCAATGGAGCGAAGTCTTCAACTGGAGAACAGAAACAAGCGAGGGACCTGGGGGATCAACGGACAGAGTGAGTGAGGGGGGGTGAGAGGGGGATGGGAGTGTTCTAGAAAGCAGTGATGGACAGACAGGTAGAGAGAGAGAGAGAAAGACAGGTGAAGAAAACCTCAGGGAGAGAGGGATGACAAGAGGGAAAGAGTCAGACAGGAGAGAATGAGAGAGTGAGACAGAGACAGTGAGACAAAGAGTGAGACAGAGAGAAAAAAAGAGATGGAGCAGTGCATAGAGGGAGGGAGGAGGAAGTCTAGGGGAAAACCAGGATGAAGTCTTCTTGTCTTCTTGGTGTTTACCGGCGGTTGGAATCTACTGTGTTGTATTACTGCTGCATTCTGGTCTAAACAATGTGGCGCTAATGCAGGATGAAGTGATTGATACGTCGGTATTTGGCACTTAAGCTATGCTGTGGGATTTAACGGTGCACTTTAGTGGGGTCACTATTTTGCAAGAGAGTAAACTCCTGAAAAAGTACAGAAAGAGAGAGTACTGTGTTTCCTGTGTGTGTGTGTGTGTGTGTTCTCTCTCCATGTCCCTGCCCACTGTTTGTTTGCCAAGTTGTGCATGATAGAAACCTGGATTGTATTTCAGGTGTGTGTTTGTGTGTGTGTGTGAGGGACAGAGCTCTAGATAAAGAACCCTTCATGTAGTTACATCTGGTGCCCCAAAATACAGTGGAACCTCGGATTGTGAGTAACGCGGTTTGCGATCGTTCCGCAAGACGAGTAAAATTTGAAATAGATTTTTACTTGAAAAACAAGCAAGTCTTGATTTACGAATACTGTGTATCATCGAGTATCCTGTATCACGCATGCGCTTCTTGTTTTGATGCTGAGCATCACTTGATCACAACTGAGCCAATGGTTTTTCTCTCTCTTGCGCTGCGGAATTGTGGGTAATCGTCTCCCCTGCTGGGTCTTAATGTGCGTGCATCACTTGTATATTCAACATCCGTGCGCGTGTGTACACTGTGACCATGCATGTGCGTGTAAAACATAATTTATTTTTTGTTTTGTGTGTGTGTGTGAAGTCGTCCTTTCACGTGCAAGAGTACTGTTTATTATAACATTTGTGCACGCGTGTAAAGCAAAAGCAAGTCTCATTAGAGAGGTTAAAGATCCATTTTCTCTCTCTCTGATTCCATAAGAGAGACACACACACACACACACACACACACACACACACACAGACTAAGGGAAACACTGCTCTGTCTGCATTCTTTTCAAAGGTAAAGTGCAGATTCATTTGGTTTATTTTTTTTATATTTTGTATTAATTATTTTTAGATTAATATTTTTCAGTTGTAGAATGAATAGTCTGAGTTTTCATTATTTCTCAGGGGGAAATTCACTTTGATTTATGAGTGTTATTATGTACAAGCATGCTTCTGGAACGAATTATGCTCGTAATCCAAGGTTCCACTGTAGAGATATCTGTTTTAGGTGCGCGCAAACTCCCACCCAAACACACACACACACACACGCACACACACACCAGCCTGTGCATAATGCTCTGCTCTCTTTGCTCCACCCCCGTTGCCCAGACGACTATGCCCTCCTCCATGACATCATCGCTCCCTCTCCTGCTACCAACGAATTAGGCAACGGTATGACGCCCAGCCGCCTTTCAGCCCCGTCCCCTTCTCCTCTCTGCGCACTGTCACTCACTGAGTGCGAATGCTCTCACACAGCCTGAAGGGGCGTGGCCACTGTACCTGTTAGTCTCAGGGAAGGGGCATGGCCTATAGGTACCTTCTTAGTGAAGGAGAATCACACTGACATCAGGTTGTTTGAGAGTATAAACACAAATGAGTGTTTGCTATGTTTTTCATTTGGCTCAGTTTTTCCATTTTCACACACACACACACACACACACACACACACACACACACACACACACACACACATTACAGCATCTAAATATAATCAGGCAGTGTTCATTTAATTAATGTGATGAACATTTCCCATCATTCCTTGCAGTAGCGCGTTCATCTCTTCATCACATTCATGGCTTTTCTTCCATGTCTCCCCCCCCTCCATCTGTCCACTCCTCCATCCATCAGTCCATCACAGTCACATGACCTCTGTGGACAACCTGACACTCCATCGTCTCTGTACACACACACACGCCTCACTCGCTCGCTGCAGCAGTGACGCTGAACTGCGTGTCCTCTGTCCACGGTGCACAGGTAACACACACACACATACACACACACACACACGGTTGTGTGTTGTACAGAATTGCATGCTCATGACAGTCAGTCATGCAGATTGTCCACACACACACACACACACACACACACACACACACATGCACATATACATGCACATATACATATGCACAGAAATGTCCTGTTCCTGACCTTTGACCTGAAAATGTTTAAATTCTCTTCCTGCTCAGTTCCCTCCAGTCCTCACAGGTCACTGTACTCTGCGTCACCGAGCCGTCGTCGTGTCAACACTGTTGCTATGGAGATGAGCGGGACAAATTCAGCTCCAAATACCCCTAAGGTCAGGAGGGAGTGTTTGTTACCCATAATGCACATGTAACTGAGCGAGGGTGTGTATGAGCTATAATTCACCCCTGAGTTGAGTGTGTGTGTGTGTGTGTGTTTGTGTGTGTGTGTGTAGAAGGAGAAGTTGCGCACAGAGAGGAGGACGCCAACTGGATCACCTGTGAGACGAGTTCACTCTCCTGCTGATGTTATCCGGCGCACTGCCTCGCCAAAGTACAAACACACACACACACACACACACACACACACACACACACACATTACAAATGTACAACACTCAATAAAGTAAATGTTTATGTGTGTAGGTTGGCTCCTAGGAGTCATAATCAGTCCCCTGTCCCGCTCCATCATTATCCTCCGTCCCCTAACAAACAAGCCCAAGAGATCAAAGGTTATGACCCTGCAGATAAAAAGCCGATGAATGAGACTGAGGTCAGCGCTGGGCATGTAAGCGGAACCTGTAAAGGAGAGAACTCGAAACCTGCAGACAGGAGCGCAGACGGGAGTGCAGGTGAGTGCAGACCTGGGACTGCACAGACGCTCATTCATTCTTATCATTAATCATGTGACATTTATACACACTGACCTCCTCTACAGAATCCTCACTTCTGACCTCTGGAAAGATCGTTCCCAGGACAACCGATGGGGACGAGGTGTCTTGGGTGTTGGCAGAGCGACGGCGTTTCAGTCGAGTACAGAAGGAGCAGGAGGAAAAGCAGAGGTGTGTCTGTGTGTGTGTACGCGTATGTGTGTGAGTGTGTGTGAGTTGTAGTCCCTGACCTGTCAGGGATCTCTCACTGTATATATCCATCTATGGTCTTGTTGGAAAATATTCTGTGTGTATGTGTGTGTATGTGTGTGTATGTGTGTGTGTGTGTGTGTGTGTGTATGTGTGTGTGTGTGTGTGTGCGTGTGTGTGTGTGTGTGTGTGTGTGTGTGAGACAGACTAAAAGCTGAACAGCTAAGAAAGCAGGAGGAAAAGGAGATGAAGGAGGAGGAAAAGAATAGAAAAGCAGATGAGGAGAAGGAAATGCAGGAGGTGAATTAATTTCAACACACACATACACACTCACCCATACACACTCACATTCACATAAACACACAGACACATGTGCGCATAAACTCACATATACGCACACACTCACACACACACTCACATAAACATTCACCCATACACACTCACATGTATACAATACACACACCCATACGCACTCACATACAATATACACACTTACACACACACACATTTACTCTGACATACACAAAAATACACACACAGACACTCATTCACACGTGTGTGCTTGTGTATGTGTGTGAGACAGAAACAGGAAGTGAAGCGAGAGCTGATGAAGCAGCAGGAGGAGCATGAGCGACAACAGAGGAAAAAGGTAAACCATCAGTTTACATATTTACACTTTTGCATTTACACACACACATACACACACATTCCTGCAGTTCACACACTTCTGTTTAAACGGTGTGAGTGTGTTCTCTCAGAGAATTGAGGAGATTATGAAGAGAACGCGGAGGAGCGATGGAGAAATGAAGGTGTGTTTTAGGGACAGATATGCGATGTCTCACTTTGTTCTTTAGAATGAAATTCATTTGAATTTTGTTTCTGCAGAGAGACGACGGTCAGGAGCCTTATTTCCCTCTGTCACACACACACTCACACACACTGTCTCCGCCTGGTGAGTTTAACATCAACACACTGCTAAGAGCTGCGAGATGCGGTTAGAGTTAACAAGTAGTACCCAAAACCAGCTAGTTAATAATTATAAACATTTTAACATTTCATCATCACACTGCAGTGCATCTTCTTCTCATTCCCTGCAACACAATTATGCAGTGGTTTCCTGTATTCTTGCAGGTGAAGTCCAGGTGAACTCAAAGGTAAATGGTGAGGTGAAAGCCCCGCCCACCGGTGCACAGGTGAGCTCCACCACCCAAACCACCCGAATCTAAAGAATTGTGTTTAAAAACCTGACGGGTGTGTTTGATTAATAACAAAAACAAATCAAGTGATTTTAGACGCTGTTACGTGGACAGGTGAAGCTAAACACACCTGAACGCGTCATCAAGCAGCAAGAGAGTGCAGAGAAGAGTTCACACACGCCTGCACAAGTGCTGCACAACACTCCATCAATAAACTTTCCTAATCTTAGAGGAGCAACTGTGAGAGCGGAAATGGCTCCGGCGACACCTTACAGAAGCTCACCTGTCCGAGAGGAACAGAGTGCTCAGGTGAGGAAGATCAACAGTTCATCAGAGAAGCTGCAGGAGACACAGGTGAAGAGCTCTGCTGAAAACCATGAGAAGAAACACCTCCCAGTCAAGGAGAGAGACCAGACAACAGGTCAGGTGATCAGCCCTGAACTTACACAGGTGAGCAAACAGGAGACCGGTGGCCAGGGCAAAAGTTCCCTCTCTGAGCAAGTGAAGAGTCCAACCTCTGAACAAATGAACAGCCCAGTGAAGAGTCCAACCTCCCAACAGGTTAACAGCCCAGTGAAGAGTCCAACCTTCCAACAGGTGAACAGCGAAATGAAGTGTCCAACCTCCCAACAGGTGAACAGCACAGTGAAAAGCCCAATCTCCCAACAGGTGAACAGCGAAGTGAAGAGTCCAACCATCCAACAGGTGAACAACCCAGTGAAGAGTCCAACCTTCCAACAGGTGAACAGCCCAGTAAAGAGTTCACCCTCCCAACATGTGAACAGCCCAGTGAAGTGTCCAACCACCCAACAGGTGAACAGCCCAGTAAAGAGTTCACCCTCCCAACATGTGAACAGCCCAGTGAAGTGTCCAACCTCCCAACAGGTGAACAGCCCAGTGAAGAGCCCAATCTCCGAACAGGTGAACATTGAAGTGAAGAGTCCAACCACCCAACAGGTGAACAGCCCAATGAAGAGTCCAACCAACCAACAGGTGAACAGCCCAGTGAAGAGTCCAACCAACCAACAGGTGAACAGCACAGTGAAGAGTCCAACCACCCAACAGGTGAACTGCTCAGTGAAAAGCCCAACCTCCCAACAGGTGAACAGCACAGTGAAGAGTCCAACCATCCAACAGGTGAACAGCCCAGTGAAGAGTCCACCCTCCCAACAGGTGAACAGCCCAGTGAAGAGTCCAACCACCCAACAGGTGAACAGCCCAGTGAAGAGTCCAACCAACCAACAGGTGAACAGCCCAGTGAAGAGTCCAACCACCCAACAGGTGAACAGCCCAGTGAAGAGTCCAACCAACCAACAGGTGAACAGCCCAGTGAAGAGTCCAACCACCCAACAGGTGAACTGTTCAGTGAAGAGTCCAACCTCCCAACAGGTTAACACCCCAGTGAAGAGTACTGCCTCCCAACAGGTGAACAGCCAGTTGAAGAGTCCACCCTTACAACAGGTTAAAAGCCCAGTGAAGAGTCCACCCTTACAACAGGTTAACAGCCCAGTGAAGAGTCCACCCTTACAACAGGTTAAAAGCCCAGTGAAGAGTTCAACCACCCAACAGGTGAACAGCCCAGTGAAGAGTCCAACCAACCAACAGGTGAACAGCCCAGTGAAGAGTTCAACCACCCAACAGGTGAACAGCCCAGTGAAGAGTCCAACCAACCAACAGGTCAACAGCCCAGTGAAGAGTCCAACCACCCAACAGGTGAACTGCTCAGTGAAGAGTCCAACCTCCCAACAGGTTAACAGCCCAGTGAAGAGTACTGCCTCCCAACAGGTGAACAGCCAGTTGAAGAGTCCACCCTTACAACAGGTTAACACCCCAGTGAAGAGTCCACCCTTACAACAGGTTAACAGCCCAGTGAAGAGTCCACCCTTACAACAGGTTAACAGCCCAGTGAAGAGTCCACCCTTACAACAGGTTAACAGCTCATTAAAGGGTCCGACCTCCCAACAGGTGAACAGCTCAGTAAAGAGTCCAACTACCCAACAGGTGAACAGCCCAGTGAAGAGTCCACTCTCTCAACAGGTAAACAGCCCAGTGAAGAGTCCAACCACCCAACAGGTCAACAGCCCAGTGAAGAATCCTACCTCCCAACAGGTGAATAGCCAGTTGAAGTGTCTTATCTCTCAAGAGGTGAACAGCCCTGTGAAGAGTCCCACCTCCCAACAGGTGAACAGTTCATTGAAGAGTCCCACCTCCCAACAAGTGAACTGCTCAACCTCCCAACAGGTGAACAGTTCATTTAAAACTTCAAGCACTCAAGAAGTGAACAACCAAATGAGAAGTGCAACCTTTCAGCAGGTGAACAGCCTACTGAAGACTCCACAACAGGTGAAAATTGTTGTGGACTGTCCAAACACTCAGGAGATGAACAGTCAAGGGAATGGTTCTACCTCTGAACAGGTGAACAGCCCACTAAAGAGTCCTACCTTCCAGGAGGGGACCAGCCAGGTGAAAAATCCCACCCCCCAGCAGGTGAACAGCCCAGTCAAGAGTGAGCAAGTAAATGCCCAGGTGAGCTCGCAGGTGAAAACAATCATGATGTCATCACAGGTAACATCAAAGAAGCTGTCACATAGCTCCTCCCCTCTCAGCCCACACCCTCCATCACAGGTCCCACCACCTCCCAGTGACCTGGAGTCTCTGAAAAGGGACGGGGCCAGGAAGGAACCAGCGGAAGAGTCGCAGTCGATGGAGGTCAGGTGAGGCCTTGTTCCAGATCAATCACATGATCGGTCTCGTTTCCTGTAGTGAAGTGCATTGTGGGTATCCAGGGTACACAGTAACCTGTTGCATTGTGAGACGTCAGTATTGTAGTAGATATTCTACAATTCTTCATCAGGTGTTCTTGAGCTGAAGATTCCGTGTTTGCGTGTTTCTCATTAGCCCTGGGTCTAAAGAGGTACTTGTCTCGATTCCGAAGTTCTCTCCGATCGCTGAAGTTCAAAATGTTGTGAACAACACACGGGCGCTGGAAGACCTGCTGGATCTGACCGGTCATGTGATGTATCCCATAATGCCCTGCAGCACCGCCCATGGAGATTGCAACAAAAACATCCTCGAGCCGAAACAGGCATCTGACGCAGTGAACACGAGGAGCAGGAAGGAGTGAGAGGTGAACACACACACACAGACACACTTAAAATTCACAGCTTTTTATGTTACTGAGAAACACTGTGTCAGCTCACATGTCCTGAAGCTGTTGGAACGTAATCACTGACACTGGAGACTCCTTCCATAAATAATATATATATAAAAAAAAAAACTATCACTATATTATATTGTTTTATCTGTGTGTGCGTGTGTGCAGGTTTAGCGAGCGACAGAGAGGAAGAGGACAAAGAAAAAGAGAAAATGGTTCATCGCTGAATGGACAGACTGAGCATTCCCCTCTACTCATTCCCGTTAGCGACATTAGCACTGTCCGCTACAGCTAGTAATAGCACCGACACACTCGCTGCTGGACTGAATGTAAACAATGAAACTTATTTATTTGTTTATTTCTCTTTGCATAATGAGGACATGCAGATGCGTGTGCTGTTTGTTAGCACTGCGTAATTCTGTGTTAGGCTTGTTATGATAATCACACACATATACACTCAATATTTATCATGATAATCTGTTTTATTTATCCTGCTAATGTAACGCAAACAGATCTGCCTAGCTAACATTACTTACCTAGTTAATTAGTTAGCTATGTTAGCTAGCATGTTTTTCTCTATAAGAGGTCATGGTTTAAAAACTGTACACCAGTACGCAATCATGCAAAAAAAAAAAAACATGCTGCTGCTGTGTTGTATCTCCACGTCTGGGGTGTAAATACTTAACTGTACAGTTCTACAGGATGTGTGTGACATGTTTGTTAATGAAGAAGAGGAACATCCTGACAAAGTAGACGCTCATCGGCGTGAGTGACGGAGGTTGTTAACCTTATCAGTAGCCCAGCGCCGTGGTTATGCTAGTACTCTAGGTTTTACCTTTAACACACAGTATGACTGGAATGTAGCGCACAATTTTAAATTATACTGTATGCGATTAGCTAGCTGACATCAGCGTAGGTGAGCTGCCACTGTAGCTAGCGTGAGCAAGCCGGGTAGCTAGCTGTGTTAGCAAGCATGTTATTTGCCTTAAGTACTAATTCTGCTTAAAAAGCTAGAGATAATACACAATAATAAAAATAAAAGTTAAGCACATAATGATCAAATTAAATTTTTTTTTACCTGTGTTAAATAATAAATCTGGAGTGTCGGTGGGTTGAAACACTTGTGTGTATGAACTGGAGGTTTTAGACAAACTGTGTGTGATGGTCAAGGCCGCTGGTTCACACCACTTGCCACCACATGCCATGAAGGAGCCGGCTGCAGGTTCCCCAGGCTCTGTCTCGTTAGTATTTGTGAAGCAGGACATGAGTGTGATCCACTCCACATGCTGTAATAACGACAGTGTTAGCGTTAGCGTGTGGGAAGCGGCCGTCATGCTAGCATCAGTGTCTAGAGAATTTACACGTGAATGAATTTAAACGTGTACGAGTGCTGCTGCAGGTGAGGATCAAAATGACACAAACTGGAACGGCTTATTCATGAAACTGGGTTCTCCCTTTTTTCTTTCTGCTAGCGGATCGATCATCTTACTGCACTTTCTGTTAACAAGCTGCATGAAGCTTGAACGCCATGTTATGCTTATTAATAAGATTAAAAATATGTTAATCTGGTAGTGTGTGTTTCCTGTTTGTGTGTTTTGTTAACATTGTGAAACTCTGTGTGAAGAAGCAGGGTTTATCCACAAGCCAATAAAACAATGAAGTTTATCTCATAAAGTTCTCTTTCTGTCTAAATTACTCAGAACAGGTGGAAGAAACGCCATTAATGATGAACCACTTTATTAATTCATTAATCTTCTATAGCACTTATACTGTATACTGAGTCGCTGGAGATCTGGAGCCTATTCCTGGAAATGTCGGGGTTGATATATATAATCATTATAGCAGTGGTGGGATTTAAACAACCAACAAACAATTATTACAAATTTTGGTGTTCGAGCCAAACTGGGACTTTTTGTCCACGGAAATTTGTGGTGAATGAAGGCGTGAAAGTGGTGGACATTTACAGAAGACTTCAAGCTCAATATGGTGATGAGTAGCCGCAGTAAAACATACGACGACCATACGTCTGTGAATGATGATCCTGGCCGAGATGGCTCGGAGCCCACTGCAATCGTTCATGTGAACATTCAGTGAGTGGAATGCCAGATCCTTGAAAATCAAAAGAGACAGTTCCTGTGTGTAGGAACTTTACACACACTCGTTCACCAACACCACTTGCACATTACAAAACCTCAGCTGGGAGGTATTTCCACATCCCCCATACAGACCTGACCTCACTCCCAAGACATGTTCGGGGCAGTAAAGGAGTTCTTGGGAGGCCAGCGTTTCGGACAGGAAGCAGGTAGTCTAAACATGTCTCTGACGTACTGAGAAAACTTACTGAGAAAATCTTGATGGTGTCCAAGCACTAGTGACACTGAATAAGTGCGTTAGTGTATCAGGGGTTTATATAGAGAAATAAAGGGAGCGTTTACTCTCAGGACTGTGTACTGTACAATCACCTCGAACACTTTAGAAGTACTATGTAAATGTCACAAAATAAAAATAAATAGACTGTATGTAGTAAATATTTTAGAACAGTGTTAATAACAATGTTATAAAGATTTATTTTTTCCTTCTTCAGGGGACGAAGTCTGTATGCTCTGTGGGTCTGATTTAATGTACTTAAAACCAAAACGCTTAAATGAACGCTTTAAATGCTTTGGACAGAGGTTACGTTTGCTACCTGACAGGGATTGCGTGCTTTATCACCACACACCACTGCTGGAGTTCATTTAAAGCTCATCTCTGACTGACGGAACACAGCAGCTGAAGCCTTATCGTCAGTGAGGAATGTACCGCTCCGACAGATCCGGAGTCAGTCCGCTGCTTCAACATTCGCCCATTTCCATTGAATCTTGGACACTGAAACTGATCTGAGATCGGGTTTCCATATCGCTTTATTGTCAGGCGCCATATTGATTTGTCGTCACCTCTTCATCAACCAGCTGTCGTAGAACGTTATGCCTAAAACCTGCCATTTTAACAAATCCCGCTTTTCACGCTTTAGAATTGGCTGATACAAGCACGTCACCTCAAACAGGATTGGTTAGATGAATCCTTGCGACTGTTTCGTTTAATTGACAGTTGGATTACTCAATCGTTGTTAAGGAGGCGGGTTTATCGGAGTGTGGGTGGGGGAAAATTACGGCGTAGGTTGCGGTTGTGTTTAGCGTCGACGCGTTGTGGACGCAAAGGCGAAACTGTGACTTAGATTTACCCGAATATATTAAACATCGAGTTACCATGTGTTGATGTATGTATTTAAATTTATTTTTTGACAGATTTGGCCTCAAAGTAGTCAGGATTGCGGTTAAGAAGTAGCTAGCTCGTGTTGCTAGCTGAACTAGCTTCCTGTGTTACGTTAGCTTCTCAAATAACACTGGGTGAGTATTTTATTATACAATAAATTACAGCTCATAGTTCATAGAAAATGTTTTTAATTACTGATAAAATAGTTGTAATTGTAAAACTGCGTGTGTGCTTTAGATTATTGGTGATAAAAGTGTGGCGTTTGTTGAGCTAGTTTAGTTTAGCTGGCCTATTTTCGGTTTGTCTCAACACACGAAGAAATCGCGTGCATGTTTTTAAATATATTTTTATTCAGTGTATATTAACTTCGGGAGTATCATAGTTAACTTTTTGGACTGATTTAGGTAACGTGGTTTCGGTTATTGCTTGATTCGTGTTTTTATATATTTGTATTTAATAGTATTTATTTATGTAAATTGTTATTCCTTATAATTGCTGTTTATTTCCCTTAGAATGAGTTTTTTTTTCTTCTTCTTGGTGTCTTCTCTGTATGTGTGTGTGTCCGTTCATGCCCTCAGGAGTGTGAGCAGTGTAATGATGGTGAGACCTCACTCAGGTTCTCCTCGCTCCAGACAGAGGTACTCCTCCCTCGCAGTTCCTGCAGATCTTCAGCTTCGTGATAGTTTCAGCATCTTAGTGTTTCCTTTTGTTGTTTTCCAGGTCTTTCTCTGATGGCGGTCATGGTGAGCACCACAGAGGGCGATCGGGCCCGCCTCCTAGGGGATTTCGAGGCCTGCCAGGTAAGGCCCCTCCCAGCTGGAGAGAAGGCAATGGCGGAGGACATTCACCTTACCCCAGGGACAAGAGACCCTCGATGGGAGACCCGAGAGAGCGAGCGCATGGACATTGGACGCCTCAGAACCAGCATAACTTCAGACCATACCCTGTGTCTCAGGATTCTCAGCACGGCCGAAGGAGGTCCCCCCCATCTCGCATGAATCGTCCTCCCCCTATCCAAAACCGGCACTCGCCCCACGGACCATCGGGCCACCACAGGCCCTTCCACGGGAACCATTCCGGTCACGTTTCACCATCCTCCAGATATTTCCACAGCCCTCCATCAGATCGCAGGGGTCCGTCACCACATAACGCCTTCAGAGCCCCTCAACGATTCCAAAATTCTCCCCACGAGCAGGACAGGAGCTGGGGTCCCGGAAGGCCACCAAACCCCAGAGACAGGCCTTTTGGTCGTCCCGCCCACAGAGGGCATCGCTGGAACGGTCGGGGGGGTTACCCTCACCCCAGCGGGGAGCCCAGGCCCTCTGGCTCGCCCCAGAGAAAGCCCAGAGAGTTCGATGAGAGGAACTCGTATCCAGAGAGGTACAGGAATCATGGCTGACACGTGCAGGCCGGGTGGTGATGGTGATAATGGTAGAGATATGAATAAACAGAAGTATTAGGGTCAAAGGTCAACACTACAGGGAGATAAATGTTAAGGTCCCTCTCCACTCTGCAGTTCCTTTACTTCATTTGTTTTGCTGGGGGTAAAGTTTGCAAAAAGGATCTAATTTAAAATAAAAAGAGAGAGAGAGGTCCCTTTAGAAGTCACCCAGTCATTGTGAAGAAAGTGTTATGTACCCTTTTTATAACAAGTCCCGTTTTATGCCCCTGTGGCGTTCAGCAGGTTCGGGACTGGATGTAGAATAATTAAAGTAATGAAATGCCCCTAACCAAACCTGTGCCCGCAGCAGGCCCTGGCATTATAACCCACTTGTTTGTATTGTTTGTGATGGATATGCAGGTGGTCTACAGAGCGAGATCCACGCAAGCAGCACGGAGACGCCGGCAAGGGCCGAGGAAGGGGACGGCCCGGGCATCACGCCCCCGAGTGGCCACGTGGGGAAGCGGGTGAACCGTACCCTCGCCCCTCTTACAGATCACCCTCATGGAAATCCGGTCCATCGTCTTCCTCCAACTCGTTTTCCAGATTCGCTCCATCTCCGCGGCCCCCCATGCGTCCAATGAAGAGGAGGATTCAGGAAATGGGTCCACCACCGCCGCCACACGACCTGGAACACGGACCGCCCAAACGCTTCCGCAGAGAGATGCCGATACGACCGATGCCTCTTAAAGGTTTTGGAGGTCGCGGCCTGTCCCTCAAGGACAAGTCCCGGCTGATGAAGGGGCGCAAGTTCAGAGAGGAATCCGTGGCGAGATTTAAAATGCCCCCGCTGAGGCCCATGCCTTCAGACAAGATACAGAGGAACAAGATGCGGGAGGCGGATCACATGGGCGAGTCCTCCAGACTCCCGCCTCACAAGATTCCTTTGAAGAAAAGTCTGAAGAGGCGACCGTCCCGAGAGTCGCCCACGGACGACGACTCCAAATCCGCCGAGCTCGAACTGGACTCCGAGACACAGGTGGAATCCCGGCGCTCTGTCCGAGCACGCAGGTACGGTATCTCCCCTCATACTGTGGCAATGGCTGCGTGATGTTTAGAAGGTTCCAGGCTTCCCTGTTTGTCTCTGGCACTGCTTTCACCAAAGGGGCATCACCCTGTTCACATGAGAAACACCAGTAGAGGCTTCTTTACTCCTCACCTGAATCACCTATAAGACGTGTAACCTTCTGTCCTTAACGTTAACACAGCAGGGATATATAAGGGGGAAAGTACCAGAAGTGCTGTCTAATTCATACCACCTCAAAAAAAGAAACAAAAAGTCAGTCTGAAAAGAGTTTCATGACCTTTAACCTCCGTCACGGTCAGGCCCAGACACACAGGCATCTCGTAACACTTATAAACCCTTCACGTGGCCTCTCCCCAAAAAAAAGTCAACACGCCTTTCTGCCTTTCACCTGAACGATAGCTCAGATTAGCGAGACTCTGCGTGTGTAAACTCGGGTATGCTTAAGTTACGTCTTTCGACATGCTGAGCAAAGTTCCTCCTGAAGGTATTTCTGGAACAGAAGAGAATGTGGGAATTTAATAAGGATGGAAGTGGTTGAAGTTTTGGCAAACTGCGTTTTTTTTCCCCCATCTTCACCTGACTCCATGGAAAATCTGACAAGAAGATCTCTGATTTAGTCTTCGAGGAGACGAGGAACACTACCTCCACTCCAGAACTTCCAGTTCCTCCAGGATTTCTGGAGATCGACCAGTGCTTGACAAACCTTCAGATTTTGGAGTTTATCCCATGTGTGCCAATCACACCAACAATGAGCACTTCTGCCACCGTCATGGCCACAGAACAACCATTTGTGTTTTCTAGAGGGTACCAATGTCGCCAGTTCAAGTCAGGAACCCTACCCTTTTATAATAAATGGTACCTGGCCCAGTGTCTCCCATCACAATGGGTCACTACATCTAACATCAGGTTACTGGATTTGGAATGAAAAGCCTCTTTACTCAGATGAGGAGTCAATCGCTTCTGAAGAAAAACTGAAAAAATCACAAAAGAGGTGTTTAAATAAACTCACCATGTTCCTCAGATGAGCAGCTCTGAAGATCTCGTTCATCAACTTTTTTTATTTTATGTATTTATTAAATATGATTATTTTTAAGATGTCTTCAAAAACCAGCATGTTCCTTTCAGAGTTGATCGCCTTTTGAAGAAATGTTCAAAGCCCGGCTCATGGCTCAGGTGATTTTTCTTTCTTTGGATTCGTTCCAACAAATGATGTTCCTCAGCTGAACAGCTCTGAAGAAAAGTGCCAGGATCCTCTGAAGACATATTCGAAGAGCTTCACGCTCGATTAGAGTGCACCTGATGTGAGAAATGCGTTATGCTGCAGGAAGAGGAAGGCGGAGGTTTGGATACGGTCTTGACCTAGACGTGAGCGAGTGAAGCGTTTGCCAGACTCGCCCGACTGGAACGTAATGGGAATAAACCGGGAAAAGGGATTCGGACAGGAACAAATAAAATGAGACCAAGAGGAGTGTGTTGTATGGACGGGGGAAAAATAAAAATCAAAGCGGATGACTTGGACGCTCGAGGTTTAGGAGAGAGAAACTCAGACCCGGGCCTTGGCGTATGGTTCGTCTGTCTCGATTATTCACTTAGAGCAGTGAAGAGAGCGGTTAAAATCCTGAGCAAATGAGAGAAAACTAATCTACCAATTGAAACTGAAGCTTGGAGATGAAGGGCTAGCCGTGCTGTAAGTACCTCAGCAGAGATCCATCTCTAGTTCTTTTGCCGTTTTTCTTTTTTTCTTTCTTTTTTTTTTAATTACAGTAATATCAGTGTTATTGTCTGAACAGTTGCGCTCACAGCCGAGGTACCTGTGTGGTTTAATTGTATGAAATGCATGGTGATGTCCTCTCTGTCCGCGGTGGTTAATTCCAAAAAGGAAGTCATGCCAGTGCTGATGCTTTTTGATGTTGATCTCTGTCTTCTCTTATGGTTCTACTCACTTGTTTTATTTGTTTTTCATATTTTTTTTTCTTTTAATATTACACACACACATGGACTTGTGCAGCTCTTCACCCCTGGACAGACAGCTGACCCGAGACCTGGTGGTGGTTTCTCACTGGGAAGCTGGAACCAGGAGCTCGAGTCCCAAGAACAGCACGTCCTGGAAGAGCAGGATATCCCATAATAATAAAACCGGTAAAAAAAAACTTTTTAAAAAAATCACCAATAATGTGTTGCCAAAGAGACGCTGTGAACGGGTTTTACTGAAATCACATCATCTTGTTCAGGTCAGAACCCAAGTCACCGCTTTGCGAGTTCAGCACACGACCAGAAGCAGCGCCGGTACACTCATCATCTAATCATCTCGCACACACTCTTAGCACTGTGTACATAATCAGATGTTTTAGACTGTGTGTGTATGTTGCAGGCTAATGGACGGTCCTGGAAAACCCTTACGGAAACCCGGTCCTTTCCAGGTAAACCTCACACATCTAGAACTGTTCCCTGTTAAGTGCACAACTTTTAAGTTCATGGTGTGTGTGTGTGTAGAAACCCAATTTCCGTGCTGCCCCTGTACTCCAGAAGGGTCCCGACGGCGTCTTCAGGAGACCACTTATGGTAATTATGACCTGCAGTTTCTCCTCCAGGCCACTAGGAGGCTATTTCCATTTCTCACCCTGGTTCTGTAGTTTGGCTTCATTTGCTTAATTCCCCCACCCTCCGGGGTCCCCTGCAGGCCAACATATTCCCACGCCCCTCCCTCCATCAGAAGCCTGTGTTCCGGAAAAGTCAGAGCATCATGACCAAGTACAAGAACATGCAGACCCTGCGGCACAAAGCCCCACCCCACCCGCGCCAGGCCACCAGCTACCGCCGCTGGTGAACTCTCAATTCAGAGTGAGTTTCACTGAGGTGGGTTTTTTTTTTTTAACACACCTGTACTCCGCCTTGTCCTACTCCTGTGAGGAAGAGAGGGTACTGTTAACGTAACCGTGGCAACAGTTGCTTGAGTTTGCTTGCTGCCTCACTCTTGTACCATGCTACCCTAGCTACATGAAATGCATTAGATAATGGATTACATTTTTTGTATGTATAAACACGCATGTTATGGAGATGTTCTGATCATCTAAACAACTTAAATGTGAATTTAGTGTAAGTGACCTGATATCCTGGATGCGAGTATCAGCATGAATCTTATACCCCTGTGTCTTTTGTCTTGCAGATGCCTGGGTGCGGAGTGCAGCATCGTGTGGCCAGATCTGGATTTTTATCCAAAGAGCGTCTCTGTTCTTTTGAAGAATTCTCCGGTTATGACTTGGTTGGGAATCATGTCACAGCCGCCAAAGTTTACTTTATTCATGCTTTAGGTTTCAGTCTCGTGATATGTCTCTCACACTCACTGAGCTGTGATGTACGAGGAGAGTGTAAGGGGTCTTTTGTTGCTTCTAGTGAGCTGAGGTGTGTGTGTCAACTCTGATGTGTAGTTTAGTGAATCACTTTATCTTTTTCTTTAATCCTCTCTGTACAGCTCTTTACTTGTGTACATTGTTTATAGAGATTTCAATAAAACAACTGGAACATCTGTCTCTGTCCATCCCTTTAATCTAAATGAAGGAGCAGAACACACACACAGGTGTAGGTTAAATCAAAACTTTATAAGCCAGAATCTTTATTCTAAACACACAGAAATGAGAGAGTGTCATGATGAGAGGTGTGTGTCGGCGCGCATACGCTCTGCTATAAACCACCTCCAGTGATTTTCTCACACCGGGTGATGGCACAGAGACCCTCCAGATAAATAAATGTGTGCTCTGTCTTCCCCTGTTGCAGTTCTTTAGTTTTGTACAGGAGACACGTGTAGATAAGCGCGGCGCGAACAAGATATGCGCAACGTGGCCCTGATCGCTGCGTGTCTCAGGCCTCGGCTTCACTGAGGATTTCCCTTTTCTGCAGGAAATAGTCTCGGAACCAGGCTATGTGCTCCAGTTTCTGAGCGACACCGATGTGGTGGTTCTTGGACAATCCTGTTACAACCAGTTCCATGAAGTGTCTGACGGGGCCATGCTGAGGGAATCCGCCCTCCAGGTGGCGCTGCAGGAAGACGTGCTCATGAAACGGCACCTTCGCTTCCTCCTCCATGCCTAACACACACACATGGAGAGTGTCATCATTATACAGTTTATTTCTAATGCAGTGAGTAATATTTGTCTCAATTTATACATTTCCTAATGGCGGAGCTTAATTAAAGGACAGTGCCCTGAAAACTATTCACCAGGCTTATGCACTCTCCCTGATCCTGCTTCTGATTGGCGAGCACTCTAGATGACATCACACCGAGTCGACTCACACACACTCACCCGCCTCATTGTTAATGGGATAGTCCCAGAGCTTTCCCTCCCTCGTCCACTGGATCATTTCCTCGAACCCGTTACGAGGTCGCTGGTTCACCACCTGGGCGATCTGATTGGCTAAATCCGTATCCCAGAGGGAGGGGCCTGAACACGAACACACAGTTAGAGAGAGAGAAGGTGTGTGTGTTAGAATTCCTGACTTAAGAGACATTGAATACATTTTCATCAATAGTAAATATTAAGCGGCGGTTCTGGAAAGTTCTTTACTGTTACTCACTCAGATGGGTGTGTGTGTCCTGATCGGCAGCACTGAAGATGTTCAGCCTCTTTGCAGTAAAAGCAGAATTCCTGTCTCACACACACACACAGTAAATGTTCACTTGAACACACAGTCATACAGGAGCTATAAGGAGCAGAGTGGTGTATCAACCCCGGCCCGTGTACCGGCCCTGCGTGTCGTTTACCTCCTGCGGATCTCAGCCAGCTCTCCCGTGATGCCACGGTCATGCGTATAGCCCCGCCCGTCGTCATCAAACCGGATCTGATTGGCCGGCCAGCTGTTCAATCTGCCGACTGGCTTCTTCCCTACCTTCATATCAGCGATGATGTTCCTGAGATTAAAAACACACAGTTAAGTTTTATAACCAAACCAAACCTTTCATTATACAAAGGCGCGTGTTCGTGCTGCTACAGAGAGCTGACCCGATGTTCTGTGTCTCGTTTCGTCTCTTCTCCTCACACACGGCTTCATGTTTGCGCAGCTGCTTCAGGAGCTCAGATTCGGCTTGAGAGCGATCAGGAAGTGTGGCGGCAGCAGCGGAGACAGCGGCGACCAGCTCAGGGTTCAGAGACTCACTGAAACACACACACATGCACTTTAGAGCGTGCTTCTCATCCAGTAATCAGTGACTTTTCAGTTTCTATATTCTGCCTTTTTTTTTTTTTACATAAAGGGGGTAGGGCTAATTCAACAACCAATTATGCTCATTAGAATATTAAACCACACCCACCGGACAGTCTGAGGTTTTTCTTTTTTCATGTTTCTGGCTGCGGCTGAGCGTCTCACCTCTGTGAAGTTGTAGCTTGCTGAAACATGCTGCTCGTGCTCTCCATCACCACCTTCTTCTGCTTCAGCGTGCCGTCCGGTCCACTCGTCCCTTTCCTGAGGGACTTCAGCTTGGCTTTGGTCGTCGTGTCCACCTTCATGGCCCCCAGCAGCTCCAGCAGACTCTGCTTCCCCGTCCTCTCCTCCGAAGATGGTGTTTCAGCCGGGATCTGACTCACAGTCTTTTTTCTTTCTGCTGCGTCTTCACACGCTTCCTTCACTACGGGTCGGTCGCACCTCTCTTCCTGGGCATTGGCCCTTATCCTGGGCTCCTCTGTCCTCCCTCCATCTTTCTTCTGCTCACACCGGCTCGCTCCGCTTGTCCCAAACACCCGGGATACTGGATACGGAGCCCTAAAGTGAGCAGAAGTGTCCTTTAAACAAGCAGCATCTTTAGCAGAGTTTACCCAGACTGAACTTCTAGTGACCCCACTGGTGTTATAATATCCCTGCTGGTCCTGTAGTGGCCCTACTGGACTTCCTGTGACCCTTGTAGGAAGTACATCTTACTCTTACATTAACACTTCAGAATACTTAAGCTCTCAAACTCCCCCCTGTTGGACAGAGTGTCCTGTGTATAAAGGCTCTACAGGAGGGGTGTGTGTGTGTGTGAGAGAGAGAGAGAGAGAGAGTGATGTGTTCACTAAGTGTTTTAACCCTGCAGCTGAAAATCACAGACAGAATAAACTAATAATCTCACCTCGAACCGGAAGCTCTGTCCACATATTTTTGCAGACGCAGTCTGGGCTCGTGCGCGTGGTTTAACGCGGTTCTGGCCTGATAAAGAGAACACACCGCTCTCCGGTACATCACGGATCCTCAATGTCGCGCGCGCACACACTTCCTGGTGCAGCGGCTGAATTTGTCCGGGCAGCTACAGCACCAGGAATAAAAGGTTCCGGTGTTGCAGACGAGTCATTTCCGTAACAGTGACACGAAAATCAAGATTTACTGAATGCTTTGAAGTTAGTAAAACAATTCTTCAGTGCATCTGGTCTAAATTTAAATATTGCCAAATGTGAATTATTGCCACTTTACGAATGTAATGATTCTCATTTTAATAATATTCCAGTGAAATGTACAGTTAAATATTTAGGTATTCAAATAACTAAAAATAGTGTAACTAGGCAAAATCTTAATTTTAATGGAAAGATTGTTAAATCGAAAGTAATTTTCAGTAGCTGGCTTCAAAGAGATCTGAGTTTGGTGGGTAGAGTACTTTTATCCAGAGCGGATGGACTTTCTCATTTTGTTTACCCGTCCCTCTCTCTTTTTATTAATGATAAATGTATAAAAGATATCAGTAAACGTTTCCTGGATTTTGTTTGGAAGAATAAACCACATAAACTTAAAAAAGATGTGCTTTCCGGATGTAAAACTCAAGGGGGTCTTGATTTCTTAGACTTCGCTGACACCATCAATACCTTTAGAGTTAACTGGAATAAACGATGTCTTACACATGGTAATTCCTTATGGTCCTTTATTCCAAATAATATGTTTAACATGATAGGTGGTCTTTCCTTTGTATTAAAATGTAATTATACCCCTTCTAAATTACCAATTAATTTATCCAAATTTTACCAGCAATGTCTTCTTGCCTGGAAACTATGTTTTTCACACAACTTCTCTCCTCACAAAATGCTCATTTGGAACAATGAACTAATTTTGGTTCGTAATAAATCTCTTTTTTTTCCCCCAGATGGTTCGACAATGACATTTCTAAAATTCTTTCCTTGTTTGACACATCTGGCAATATGTTGACATACGAGCAGTTCCTGAATCTCTATGGACTTCCAGTTACTACTAAAGAATTGAATCTGTTAATGAGAGCTATTCGCCCCGGTTTAATAGTTCTCATTAAGAGTCACCTAGCCTTCGGTCCATATGAGATCAGACAATCTAAACTAATGTTAGATGGTATTGATAAAACCTGAACTGATAAAAAATGCAATAATAAACACATTCCCCGGATTTTTCATATTCAAAGAAGAATTACTCCGGAGGTCTTATATTCCAAATATTAACTGGAATAAAGCCTGGCTTATACCTAATAAATATTGCATCTCTAACAAAATAAAAGATGTTCATTTTAAGATTCTCCACAAGATTTACCCTGGCAATTCAGTTTTATCTAGATATTTGGAGGTAGAGAATAAATGTTCTTTCTGTGGTACATTAGAGGAAACTTTGATTCATTTGTTTTTTGAGTGTGAGAAAACAAAAAAAATCTTAATTCATTTAAAAGACCACCTCTTGGACCACCTTAATATGTCTCACTCCTTTAGTATTAAAGATTTATTATGAGAATTTGGAAAATAAACCGCTTGAATTTGTAGTTAATTATTTTATTTTAAATGCAAAATACTTTACACATAAACAAAGATTTAGAAAGGAACAGTTATAGTTCCCTCTTTTCATTATAGAAATGACATTGCTTATTAATTCTCTTAAACTAATTCGACTTAATAAGAAGAAGAATAGACTTCTATATTATTACGACATTATTTTTAATTAAAGTAATGTGTCTTCTGCCACCTTTTTTCTTTGTATTCTTTTTTTTTTCTTTCACTAATCATCATATCAATCCTCCCGTGTCTTTTACCCTTTTTTGGACTGCCAATTTATAGTTCCTTGTCCTTTGTGTTTGATGTTTGATGTGTTATAATTAATGTTTTTGTTGTTATTGTTAATGTGTTTTGTATTTTATTTGCATTGTTTCAATAAAAAAACAAAACAAAAAAAAACATGGAGTTGTGTACTGTTCTCTAAGGGATTCTTAATTAACAATAAAGCGACAAAAAAAAAATTAAATTAAAAATATATATAAAAAAATCAAGGTTTACTGAAGAGGAATTCAAGTTATAATTGACTTTAATATAATTAAATTTTATTCTGTTTCTAATTAGGGCCCAAGCACTATGACATCAGCACTATGTTGTCATAGTGTGTGAAGGGTCCTCTTGTTTTCCTAAGGATTTTTTTCCCCACCCTTTTGGACTTTTCGGGGGTCTTAACATGCTCAAAAACTCATGAAACTTGGCAGACAGGTTGGAATCTGCTGCCATCAGGATGCCTGAGAGTCTCGTGGCCCAGGGCCCGCAGGGACCCCACACGAGATTTTGCTGCCTAGCTCATACACACTTTCACGTAGGCACACAAAACTCGGTACACATTTAGAGCTCATCGAGCCAAACAATTTTCACACTGCATGTCCTGGGCTAAACTCAAAAGGAGGCCGGTTATTTTGGGTCGTTCGCAAAAATGCACCTGATGGATTTTGATATACTCCTCCTAGGGACATTATACAATCGCTACCAAACTGGGCCAAAGAGATCTAAAGACATTGAGGAAGCAAAATTGCGGAGGGATTTGCGATATCTCAAACGGGTCAGCCGAGCTAATGTCTTAAACTTACACCGAAAAATTATTAATAACTTTCTGTGTGGCATTATATTGAGTGACATTATATTCAGTGACACTTTCTGTGACATCACGTTCAGTGACATCACATTCAGGAACATCATAGTGTGAGGCTTTTCTTCCAGCGTCTGAAGCCTATTGTACACACATACACATCACAAATGTTAACACACACAAACACATATCACACACTAACACATACATCACTAATGTTAATACACACAGACTCAAACCATGCACACAAACAAGCACAAACACAAGCACATTTACTTGTCACACACAGACTGACACATCTACATGTCACACACCTCTCTCCCTCACTCTCACACACACAAGCCATTACACACTAATGCGAGCGCACACATACATACGCACACACCACACAAACCATTACACACTAATATTACACTCACGTGCACACACACACACACACATACACACCTCTCACGATGCACACACACACACACACACCACACACACACACACCCCTCTCTCACGATGCATACACACACACACACTAATGCACTTAACAAATATTTAGGGCCCAAACTGCCATTAGCCCTATATAGTGTGTGATGTGTGCAGGTTGTGCGGTGCAACCGAGTGGCGATGGCTTTTTCGAGGTCTTCACACTCGAATGACACAGTGCGGTGCACCCGAGGTGGGAATGGCACAGGGTGCTTGGGACCGTCATCGTTGCTTGCAACTATATTTAATAATTGTTGCCTTTACTAATGTAAATCACCATCAGATTAACTAAATCAGTGCTGGATTAACTTGCGGGGTTTAATGTACACATAAATTTGAAATCATATATATGTGTACATTAATATATATAATTTTATTTATATATTACATAATATTAATATTTATTTTATTTACAATATATTTTAATAATCCGTTTTACCAATCTGTGGAAGTGGTTTACACCAATCAGAGCGCAGGGTCTCATCCGGGAACTTAGCTAGCTTTCTCATGTTTAGCTGCAGCATGTTTAGTTCATTAATTAACTTTAACCTGAATCAGTAAAAATAATATAAATAAATAAATAAATAAATAAAAATCTGAAAATATCTCCAGGGCACGTCTACTGTTATTTGATTTATTTTCTCCTCACGAAAGAGAATTTTCTAAATGCGGTTCCTTATGGGAGATATAGTTCACTTCCGCTAGCTCGGATGATGACGCAATTTCATGTGTACGCCGCACGCGCTCCACGTGGAGTAATGATTCTTGAATAACAGAAGAGAAAAGGGAGGCGGGGCCGGGGTGATCTGTCTGTCATCTTACACTGCACCAGGATGAGTTCAGCTCGAGATATAGTTCATTATCTCTGCACAGTAAGTGTGTGTGTGTGTGTGTTTATATCGCACGCCGATTTGCATGAATTTGCATACGCACACACACCACATTATCGGATGCATTAGTGGAGTGTGTGGGTTTACTGGATCTGATGATGTTTAAAACCACGCTCAGATGTGTGTGTGAGTGTGTGCTAAAAACGACAGAGTATAATATAGAACATAGTATAAATAAATTATTATGTTATATATAATTATAACACAAGTGTATATAACAGTTTATAACTGGGCTGTTATTATTATTGTGATTATTATTATGCGTAGTGCCAGGAGTAGGATCGGTATAAGCAGTCATGCATGTGCTTGTGTGTGTGTGTGTGAGTGAGAGTTCTGGTGTGATGATGAAACACTGAGCTGAGTTACACTGAGCTCTGAGCGTCTCTTCTCCTCCACACCCCTGTCTGTCCTGTTTCTCCAAAACCACCACGCTGAGACGCAGCCAGGTTTATTATTAACACTTAAGTAAAGGTCATGTGGTGTGAGAAATGACATTGAAATGACATCTCTCTCTCTCTTTCTGAAACAAGTAAAATAATGAGTTAAGGTCTCGTGCTTGGGTCTGTTCATTCGTTGGTTCTCAGATTGTTTTTCCCGGTTTCAAATTTTATTACAAAAATTACAATTTCAACCTGAGAATTTCCCTCTGTCTGTCTCTCTCTGTGTGTCTCTGTCCCTCTGTCTGTCTCTCTGTGTGTGTCTCTGTCCCTTTGTCTGTCTGTCGTTTTGTCTGTCTGTCTTCAGATCCATTAGATACAGAAAGCTGATTCTCAGCAGAGGTTCCTGGTTGCCATGGCGATGTCTCCTCACCCCGCTGTGCAGGCTGCTATAGACCTGTCCGCTGGAGCCGTAGGTACGATTCACAATGACCTCACCTCAATGAATCCACAAGACGCTCCAGGATCAGTGACTCACGAATCAAACTCATTATGCAGTCAGATCAGATTCATAAGTCTGATTCTCTCTCTCCCTCTCTCTCTGTGTCTCTCTCTCCATGTCCCTCTGAAGGAGGGATGGCGTGTGTGTTGAGTGGCCAGTCACTGGACACAGTAAAGGTGAAGATGCAGTCGTTTCCGTCTTTCTATCGGGGTTTTCTGCACTGTTTGGTCTCCACCTACAGGCAGGTGGGTATCAGGGGGCTGTACCAGGGCACCACGCCTGCTCTGATGGCCAATATCAGCGAGAACGCAGTGCTCTTCATGTGCTACGGCTTCTGCCAGGAGATGGTGCGGCGAGTGTGCTGCCTGGACGGAAACACCGCCCTCAGGTGAGCGCTCACGTAGGGAGACGTTTGGGATGAGGGTCTGAAAATTTAAAAGACAAAGAAGAGGGGCATTCTGGGAAACCAGGACATCCCAGGGGCAAAAAAACGCATCCTGTAAACTCCACACAGCGCCCTGTACTTCTGCTGCGTTCATGCCGTAGACCACAGTGGAGCAGTGTTGTGTTTAAATGATGGTGTATACAGATTACCCAGAATGCCCTGTTTCTCCCTGTGTGTCTCCCTGCAGTGACGTACAGAAGGCCTGCGCCGGCTCTGCAGCCTCCTTCTTCTCCTCCTTTGTGCTGTGCCCTACCGAGTTAGTGAAGTGCAGACTGCAGGTGATGACCGAGATGGCCAGTTCAAGGAAGATCGCCTCCTCTCACACGTACACGCCTCCTCTCACACGTACACACCTCCTCCCACACGTACATGCCTTCTCTCACACTTACACGCCTCCTCCAACACGTACACGCCTTCTCTCATACATACACACTGTCTCTTTTCATCTCTCGCTCTCTTTGAAGGTGTGGATGATGTTATTTAGTTTGTTGAATTCAATGTGAATGAGGTGATATTTGGGACATTCAGTGTTGAAGTGCATCTCTGTCTCTGTGTTACTGAGCGGGCACCGGGTCCATCTGTGTCCCCTGTCTCTACAGCCAGACGCTGCTGGCTGAGTCTGTACTTCGTCAGGGTGTCTCTTAGGTTTGGGTCGGTCAACATGCTCAGATAGTCTGTGTTTAGGGCCAGATAACCCAGATAACTAACTCTGTAGTTTAGTTTGTGTTTCCCAATAGCTCAAATAGTTACCTTTTATGTAATTTCTTTGTGTAATTTGGTTTATTTCTCTCCCTCTCTGTAGGTGTGAGAGCTCTATATTCGGGTCTCACCCCTACGATGATCCGGACGTTCCCAGCGAACGGTACTCTCTTCCTAGGTTACGAATTCAGCCGCAAACTGATGATGTCACAGTTCAACAGCTGATCTACTTCTCTTTCGCGCTCTCCCACACACACACACACACACACACACACACACACACACACACACACACAGAACTTTATTAGTTGAGCAGCTGTTCTCATTACTTTAAACACTAATGGATGAATGAGTAGAGTTTATTAACACTAATGATTCTGTTTCTCATCACTACAGAGCTCACACTCATCCACACTAACACACCCTGAATTTATTGAGTTTTTTATCTTGTTGTTTTCGGTGCGTTTGCAATTGAATTTGTAGTCTACCTCAGAGGCTGTGTCCCAAATCATGTTTCACCCAAGTGTCACTTCCTGCGAGTGTGTAGTGTGTTTGAGGCGTCAGTGCAGCAGTGTGTTGAGCAGGCTTGTGTGAAGTTTCCAGAAGAACACTCTGTGGTTTTAATGCTCACGACTGAGACACATCGCAGCAATAAGATGGTTGTTATGTGGTAGAGAGAGATCATATTAAACTCTCTCTCTCTCTCTCTCTCATGTAAGTTTAATCCTGAGATGATTCTGACTAAATCAGTCTCATACTGTGTTGCAGCCATGAAGCTGTGAGGTTTTTAAAAACATGATTTTATTTTAATATTTGATGTGCCAGTAAGACTAAAGGACAGGAAACTCTTTGCACATTTGCAAAGAAAAAATGACTGAAGTTTTGGCTTTGTGTGAGAATAAATAAAATATTTTCAATTTGTGTTGTTTATGATTTAAATTTACTCACAGTCGTGTTTCACCTCAGAGTCCAAATATCTAAAATAAAAGCCTAAAATACAGAAACAGGGTTTACAGGCTTTTATCCTCTCAGTCACTAACATGCTGAATAGCAAACAGATACCCTGCTGAAAAAAACAGCATAGACCAGCATAGCTGGTTACCATTATACCAGCATATGTTGTGTTTTGGTGCTGGTATGCTGGTGACCAGCATACATTATGCTGGTGCTGGTATGCTGGTCCCTTTACTGATGCTGGTTCCTCAGCATACCAGCATACATTTTGCTGGTATGCTGGTGACCAGCATTATAGTGCCATGATACTATGCTGTTCACCACCCCATCTAATATATACTGTATATATGTAAAATATAAAACAGAATCAGTATAAAATCAGCTTCATTGGCCAACACAAACAATATTAACATTGTGTAATATTTAACAATATATAAAATATGCACATTTGTAACAATATGATAATTTAACAATGAACAGCAAATACGTTTTGATAAAAAAAAGAATAACAAAACATGAGACCAACCTTTTAGGGACACTTTCACACAGTTACTTTCATACCACAGGAGTGTAAATGAGTGAGCTTGGCCCTCACTCTTTATTTAGGGTTCTGCAGGTTTATGGGCCCTGAAGTAGTTCTGACATGTCCTGACATTTGTGTATTTTTATTACTTATAAACATATAAACGTAACCTTACTTATAAACATATAAATTTCACCTCTTTCACCTAGTGCAAAGTAAATGTTCAGGATTGAGGGAAGAGTGACACAGGTGATCTTATACACAGAAGGCACATTTTTGGCATACTGTAAATATGGCCATGCAAACAGACATTCAGGGTAAAACAGTGGGATCAGAAACAGTGCACTATGAAGAAAGGATGTTAGGTTTGTAAAAGCCCACTTTTACACCTTATACACAGTCATACACAGGTTCTTGTTTAACTCAAGACACAAGTGAACATCGCATACCTGGCATTTCCATTGTGTTTATGTCTGCTTACCATAAACTGATGTGTAATTCACACAGACCCTATGACCAGCAGTGGTAACACTCCTGGCATCTGAGGTCAGTCCAAGTGGTGGTTGTGTGCAGTCACAGGTCAACCGCTTAAAAAAGTACAAGAGATCCATCCCGAATCCAGACCCCAGTCGTGGTCGAGGTTCCCATGACATGTATCTTGCCTGCTTGTTTGCATTTGCTCTCTATAAAACAGGTGGCTGATCATTTTCATGGTCACAACGGTTTATTAAAAAGGAAAAAGAAACATAAGCATGATTAAAATAAAATTACTGTCAATAATCATCAATAACTATTGGCCATGCATAAAGACAACAAAGAAACTCCAAGATGAGATCTCATGTTAATCTCTTCTTTATCTCCTAGACCAAAATGAGCCATCCTTGAGACTTTAATGAGATTTAGATGTTTTCTTCATCTTCTCAAGTCTCAAATGTGGCTCATTACCTTTAAATCTCAGAGATAGTTCATATTTGTCTTGTGTGCGACTCACATAGTTTTTGTTTCTCAAAGCAGTGTTTGCCACACATAAAGTATACAGTACTTATAAACTATGCATTTGTGTTTTCTGATATGTTCTAATATGATTCTTTTTAAAGATTTTGCTTAGCCATGTGTGTATAGTTAGTTAAAATTAAATAAAATTGAGTTCTTTATATTGAGGAATGCATAATCCTGACTCATATACAGTATATTTATTAAAACATAATGCAAAAAATGGCTAAAATGCTTTAGGGTTTAAGGGCTAGGGTTCTCTGACAAACAGTGCCATCTACACTAAAGACTGTTTAGTACTTAAAAAAAAAAAAACCATCCATTTACTCTTCACATACGGGTAGATGGAAGGGAGGGTTAGTAGGTTGGATCTCTAAAATGAAGATATGTAGATATGTAGTAGGTTGGTAACAACTAAAGTCAATTACAAAATTGCTTTTTAATAGATAAATGTTTTATTTTGAAATATAGCTTGTTTATTAAAAAAAAATAAATCAGTTATATATACAGTACACCCAGGTGTTCCCTAGTTGATCAACATGGCTAACCTTTTACAAATGTGTACACCTTAATGAATTCATTGAAATTAAACTGGTAAATGGCAAACTTACCTTACATTCTGTACAAATGTCATTACAAATAAAGAAGTAAAATACAATATTGTTAGGAACCTCCACTAGAGGTCACTGTTCTTGTCTGTTTTTTGTAGTTTTGTTGTAGGGCTCATCTGAACCGTGGCTCATTAAAGTTTCTATAAATAGCAGTTTGTTCTGGGAAACTGGGTCGAGCATTGTTTGTTTGTTCGTATGTTTTGTATTACCGTCATGTGGGCATTCCTTTTTGTTTGTTTCTTTGAGTTTATGTTTTAGTAATATTGTTTTACCTTTGTTTTTCTAGAGGGCTCTATTAGTTTTATTTAGATTCCTTGTGTTTGTGGATTCATGGAGCTGTCCTGTTTCATGTTTAGTTAGGCAGTGTCTCCTCTTGTGTAAGTACTGTTCTGTGCGTAGTGTCTGTCTTCTGGTTTAAGCCTTTGTGTGTAGCTTCCCTTTCTGTTTAGATTTGTGTAGCCACATGTGGGCTTAGCTGCTAGTAGGGTTAGCCTCCAGTAGGCTGGCCTCTAGTGGGATTGACTGCTAGTTGTTCTGGTCACTAGTAGGTTAGCCGCTAGTTTGGAATAGCCTCATGTGTGCTTTGCTTCTTGTGTTCTGTTTCCCTATTAGGTCAGTACTACCCTGGTTAGCCACTAACTCCATTAGATACTAACCTGGTTAGGTCAGCATCCAACGTCCCAGTATTCCATGTAGCTACTAACCTAACTAACCACTAACCCATCCGGTCTCTAGTCTCTGTTGTCCCTGGTCCCATGTCTAGCCCTGTCTAGCTCTCTCCAGTCCAGTCCTGTCTCTCCAGTCCAGTCCTGTCTCGTCTCTAGTTCCCCTATGTATCTTTAGTTAGCTCCAGCTCCATGTTTCCCTGTGTGTCAGCTCCTAGTCCTTGTGTCTGTTCCTAGACCCTGTGTCAGCGCTCAGTTCCTTGTGTCAGTTCCGGTTCCCTGTGTCAGCGCTCAGTTTCCTGTGTATTTCCTGAGCCCTAGTTTTAGTTTGTTTGTTGTTTTTGGTTCCTTTGTTTGTTTGAGTTCAAATAAAGACACTTTGTTTGCACACTCCTCTGCGTTTCTGCCTGCCCTATATGACCACGGCTACTACATCAGCCAGTCTAGCCAGCCAGTACCACCACCTAGACCCATGACAAATATACATAATATATTTTTTTCGAAAAGTGAAGCAATGAGAATGTTTATGTTCAATGACCTCTGTATACTGTACACTTATCATTTAAGGCCAAACCTATTTTTGATTATACATTAATGACTAAATATTGAACATTTTTTTCATGGCCAAACCAATTAGGACTACAGTACATATAGATTATAATAAAGAAATGATTTCCCGCAATTTCTCCCACACATGCTCCAAGCCTGCAAATTATGGGAAGCGAAAGACATCAAAAGTGGGATGAAACTGCGGAAATTGACGAGGCTTTGGAAAATAGAAACATTTGACAATGTACAGAAAATGAGATTAGAAGCCGTTTAATCCTGTATTGTATTGTATTGACTGTATTGTAGGTCATTAAAATGTCTGCTTTGAACAGCCCCTTCTGTTGCACGTAGAATACAGTTTCCATACAGGAAAAATAAACATAATAAATTTAGGAAATTAAACTTCACAATGTCTGCCAATATCCTTATAGCCTAAGCATGAAAAAACAGCTTCCACTTTGTGCACTCTAAACTACAGCGGGAAATTGTGGGTAAATGTAAAGTTATGGTGGACGGGGTCTATTTCTATCACAGTCGCGAAACTGGTTTGCGCTGCGTGATCCACTGGGCTGCATAAATAAACCAGACCATCTCTGTTGGACCGCGCAGATATTTGTTCCGCCCAGGGCGGCTCAATCAGGTGCCGCGGTTTAGTCCCACTTTTGATGTGTTTGGCTTCCCATAGCAAATGTTTAAGTGGCCAGTGAGTTAGAGAAGTGTGCAGCGCATCGCCAGGCCTCTGTGTCAAGTCAGCAAAAAACACTTTATCCATCATTCATCCAGAACGAGAAGATTTATCCATTCAAGAAGACCGAGCGGACGGTGAAGGTGGGTTTCAACTCATGCCGAATTGAAAATTTATTATTATTGACAAGGAGTCAAAATGTAAGTTAAGGAATTCAAATGCTACTTGTGGGTGGTTTAGCATGCTGATTAGCATATCTAGGTAACTAACACTTTTACACAATTTTTTTTTTAATGGTAAAAATCAGTCAGCATGTTCGAAGTTAACCAGTGTGGTTTGACATATTACGTTACTTTTTATCCTTAAAAAAAAAAAAAGTAAGTTAATGTTACTGTATAATCAGTTTTTGCAAACCAGTAGTTTTATTATAGAGTGTTCAGTGTTTAAATGTAGTTACTAGAACATGTAACTTTAGAGACATCAGTTTATTATATTCTATAAATAAAGACCATAGCACAGGGTCCGGGTTCGATCCTCGGCCAGGCTCGAGTCCTGTCTCTGTGTGCATGGAGTTTGCATGTTCTCCCCGTGCTTGGTGGGTTTCCTCCGACAGTCCAAAGACATATAGGTTAGGCTAATTGGCGTTCCCAAATTGCCCGTGTGTGTGTGTGTGCCCTGCGATGCATAGATATGAACTTTATTTTAGCGGGACAGTGATAATTTTTCAAGTTGATGTTTAATGTCTGGCGGCACAGTGGTGTAGTGGTTAGCACTGTCGCCTTGCACCTTCAGGGTCCGGGTTCGATCCCCGGCCAGGCTCAAGTCCCGTCTCTGTGTGCATGAGTTTACATGTTTCCTCCCACATTCCAAAGACATGTATGTTAGGTTAATTGGCAATCGCCATAGTGTGTGTATGTCTGTGTGCCCTGCGATGTGTTGGCACCATGTCCAGGGTGTACCCTGCCATGTGCCCTAAGTCTCCTGGGATAGACTCCAGCCCCCCTGTGACCCTGAATACAGGATTAAGCGGTATAGATGATGAGTGAGAGTGAGTTACTTTAACTGGGTTCTTTTCAGAGCATGCCACCTCACGAGACCAAGAATGCAGGAGAATGTTCTGGAGTCTCCATGAGCACATCATCATCATCAGTCAGGCAAGCACCAGACCATGAGCAAGCTCAAGCCCAAGCCCACCTCTCAACCTTCAGACAGTTTAGAATGGAGTAGCTGAATGGTGTTTAGATAAATCTTACATTTTTAATATATATTTTTTGTTCCATTAGATACTAAGCAACTCCAGGAGTTTTGGACTTTGGACAAACATGTTGGACATCCACCACAAGAGAAGACTGATGTAACCAGTGAGAAAGAACTTTTCTCGGCATTGACCCGTTCTTGTAGCCCTTACATACCGCAAGCAACCAATTTTCCTTAAAAAATTTTAATCTCCTTTTTGACAAATTTTTTTCACTGGAAGATTCTCACAATGCTGTGGCCTTTGTGTAACTCCTGTATAAATCATACTTTGAGTTGAACAGTGTTACAATGAATATCTTTGTCAGGTTTTATGACATTTTGTATCATTTAATGTCTTGGTTTGCCAGATTTTGCTGGTGTCTGTTATATTGTGTGAATTGTAAATTTATTATACTGTATCCTGTTAATTGAGGATTTTTAATATGTTCAATAAAACTATAATATTTCTCATTTGTGTTTCATGCATTTCATTTATATCTGACTTTAATCTCATTATGGTCTTATATATGGCTTTTGCTTCTCCCTCAAATGCAGTTCTGTTTCTCATGTACATCTCAGATTTCTCAAATGTTTCTCAGGTATGTCTTGCTTTGTGTCTCCGTTATGTCTCTTTGTTTCTCCTAAGTGGGGTTTAGGAGAAGTAGAAAAGAGAAAGTCAAGCTTGTAATGAGACAGCTCAATTCAGTCTCATGAGACAAGAAAAAGCTCATTCTGAGCAACAAAATTTAGCTATGATATGTTCTACAACGATTTATACCTTTTGCATTACGATTTACATTTACACCTTAATATCACAAACATCTGTAAGCTACATAAGGCAGTATTTTAGTCAACGGGAGCTAAAGTGTTTGTGCTAAATAACATCATAGATAGCAGTGTTATAAGCTAACCAAAAACGGAACCAAATAGCTACCACTACCAGAAATTATACAGTCGAGATTCCCACATTTGGGGAATTCGCAGAGGTCAACACAACCGAGAGTGCAATGGTTGAGCCTCACCCTGGGTGAACCACCTTCTTGAACATGGTATCTCCCCTGCCAGGTAACATATGAAGCTATCCAAAATGGGGTGAATATATTTTAAACATTTATACCACAGCTGATACTGACAACCATCTGTAATCTACGTACTGTAAGGCATTAGCTTAGCCACCTGTTAGCTAACCTGTTTGTGCTAAGCTACATAAGGCAGTATGTTAGCATGATTTAGCAGTGTTATGCTAACCAAACCATGTAAGTGATATTAAATGACAATGTTTCACATAAACTGGCAAAAGCTTGTGAGAAAATGAGGAAAAATAAATTAATATTAGTTTTATATTATCAGAATAAGGATTATATAAGATTTAAAAACTTACCCATGGTAAAAGCTGGATTCTCCTCCTTCATTCTCTGTTGGAGTCTCAGTGTTGTTCTGAGATAAATCTAAACTCCTCCCACTGTCCAGAACATTCTGTAGAGCTTCAGAAACCTGTACAGTGCGTAACATCTTCCACACGGGCAGGAAAATTATCGGATCTACTGTGTGTGTGTGTGTGTGTGTGTGTTTGGGGGAATGTCCTTGTATGTAGATTACCCTGACTGTTTCCCTGTGAACAGTGTGTGGGCGTAGTGTCTCAGGTCATTATCACTGAATGAAGTGTGGCAGAAAGACTGTATCTCTCCGTAGATTCATATGGATTACATAAACTGAGAACATTTATTTTTAATTAAGCTTGCTACATTTAAAAGTAGACACTTTAAGCTATCTATAGATATATATGTATAGATATATGGATATGTGTGTGTTCATTTTAGTTCATTTTAGTTATGCGTTTCAAAAAGATTTTTGGGGAGACTGAGACGGCAGAAAGTGCACCCTGTTTATTTTCTTTATTTTACAAAAGCAAAATGTTTTACTGATATAAAAGTGTACATTAGTGTACATTAACAAATAAAGACATAAATTCATGCGTTACATGTGTATGGTTAAAAATTATGGAAGATTTTAAGTTATTTTGACGGTTACCATAAAATATATGGGGCAGTGGTGGCTCAGAGGAGTTACTGATCGGAAGATTGGCAGTTCGATTCCCAGCTCAGCCAGGTTGCCATTGTTGGGCCCTTGAGCAAGGCCCTTAACCCTAACTGCTCCAGGGGCGCTGTACCATGGCTGACCCTGCGCTCTGACCCCAGTTGCACTGGGATATGCGAAGAAGGAATTTCACTGTGCTGTAATGTATATGTGACAAATAAAGGCATTATTATTATTAAAATGCCAGTGGTCCCACCGCAGGAACAGCTGACCCCATGGTGCTGGTATTGGTATGCTGGCAAACCTGCTGGTATAATTGCTGGTCAAGCTGGTCACCAGCTATGATGGTCTATGCTGGTTTTTTTTTCAGTTTTAAGTGAATTCATTGATTACTTTTTTAAGAAAGTGCATTTATATAAAAGGTTTGTGTTGTGCTTTTAGACAACCCACCGATATTTAATAAATGTAAAATAATGTATTTACTAGTTTTTTTTCTAAATTGATTATTTTTGTCTCTTGTATGTAAATGCATTTAAAGATAGCACTACACGGTCCATGTATTTACATCACACATAATTTCAATACTAGATATTAAAAAACAATATAATGAGCTAAAACGGTAACCAATTTTAACTACCAAAACCTTGCTGGTGGCCTAGCATATAAATCATGCTGGCCTATGCTGGATTTTTCAGCAGGCATGCTGGTCTTCCATCAGTTATGCTGCTTCACCAGCTAAACCAGCACCAGACCAGCACTAACTAGCAAGACCAATGCTGGTGGTAAGGTTTCATCAGCATAGATATGCTGGACTTCCATCAGTTATGCTGGTTCACCAGCTAAACCAGCATCAGACCAGCACTAACCAGTATTAACCAGCATAGACCAGCATATAAATCATGCTGGTCTATGCTGGATTTTTCAGCAGGGTATTCATACTATAAAACTAAAAAAGAGTTTTAAAATGTAATTAATGGTTTAAAAATGTGAAATTTTGAACTTATATATTGTATATCCTTAATAAAAGACTCCTCTGTGTCCAAATCCTACACCCCTCACTGCTAGCATGCAAGCTAATCAATCACATGGCTGCTAATTAAGCTAATGCTCATAACTGGATGTTTACAGGACCATTTCATGAGCAAACACAGAGTTATTTTTAAACAGAGAATGTAAACTTTAATTAAAAAGAGAGAATGAGAGATCATAATCCTTCCACAAATGTAAGCAAACTGTAAATCTGGATACCAAGCTAGTCAGCTAACGTAGGAGAGAATTATTTCCTCATGAAGTGCATCCTGTCACTGCACAGCCTGCTACATGTTTAAATATTTATAATCATTAAATAGATTATTTCTTATTCCTTTAGATAATAATATTAGCAGAAGCAGTCACTATATATAGTGAATTTTATGAATTCTTTACTGTAAACAATCATTACTGTAAACTAACCCTTTAAATAGTGCCATAACATTATGACCACCCGCTAATATTAAGTAGGTTGGCCATTTTGCCACCATAACAGTGATGCACTGTGTGTTCTTTATATCACAACCAGCATGAACCTTTTCATCAGTTTGAATTACAGTAGCGGTTCTACTGGATTCGACTACACGGACCAGCCTTCTCTCCTCATGTGCGTCAGTGAGACTTGGCCTCACATGACCCTGTCACTAATTCACTTTAGGTCCGTCCTGACCATGCAGGCTGGGAACCTCCCACAAGAGCTGGAGTGTTGGAGTTGGTCTGACCCAGTTGTCTAGCCATCACAATTTGTCCCTTCTCACAGGAAAGAAGTTTTCAATAATATCTTGTTACAATGGCGACTGGAAGCGGGTGGAAAATATTAGGCAGCAAGTGAACATTTTCTCTGAAATTCATGTGTCGGAAGCAGAAAAAATGGCCAAGCATAAGGATTTGAGTGACATTGACAAGGGACAAATTGTGATGGCTAGAGGACAGGACTGCTGTGCTAGTGAGAAAATTGCTGAAAAGGTTAATGCTGGTTGTGATAGAAACTGTCACTGTTAGGGTGGCAAGAGGGCCGACCTACTCAATATTAGGCGGGTGGTCATAATGTTATGGCTGATCTGTGTACATTTGCAAATTTAAAGGATTATAATTATATATTTAAGTGCTAATTGATCAGGGTAAAGTGTGTGTGTCCATGATTTGTGCTATAGCGTGGCGTTAACATACAAACACATTAAGATAACATAAGGTAACATAAAAAGGTTTATTAATCGTCCTCCCATCTTCAATCATAAAAAGTAAAAACAAGTAAAACGCAAACAATTTGTTAGGAAATAGAACAAGAACATCAAACAGATTAACTCTAAAGCCTTTATCTTTATTAGACTTGCTATTAGATTTAACTTTGATTAATTAACACATTAATACTTTACAGTCAGGTCTGATCATTAATCGCTGATGAATCACGCTGACTTGGTGTCTGAGCTGCACACTCACAGAGGCTGAAACACACACACAACACTAAAAGATCAATCCAAATTCATTATAAACTGTGTATATACTAACTGGCCACTTATTAGGGACATGTGGGAGATGTTTACACCTGATCATCCAATCAGCTAATCATACAGGTCTATAGGTCAAAAGCTTCAAATAATGTTCTATAGGGAATAGAGAAAATCTCAGTGGTCTCAGTAAAGTTGAATGTGGTGGCTGGTGACAGAGTTTCTATTTTTCTGTTGATGAAAGGGATATCACAAGCAATGTGTGATGAAGCAGAATGGTGGCAAATGTACCAGATTTATGCTAGGCTAAAAACAAACCTTAGACAACCGTTTCTCTTGTCCAGTCTAGACTCTGCTGTGTCTTTGTTTTCACTGACAGATCAGTCATCCTCACAAGTCTTGGAAACTGTAGCACAGCATGGTGATGGTTTGCTTTCTTTCAGGCAGGTTCCATACAGACTCTCCACTGGTGTCCTGCAAGGCTCAATATTTGGTCCTCTTCTGTTCTCCCTCTTTACTCAATCTCTTGGTAAGATCTTATCCTCACATGGGTTCTCACACCGCAGCTTTGCACATTATATTCATTACTTTACATCTTCTCCTTCCCTCCCTCAGACATTCATGTTTCCCCACAGATCTCAGCATGTCTGCCAGACATCTCATCCTAGATGGCAACTGAAACTTAATCCTGGGAAAAACTGATCTGGTGTTAATCACAGATGACTTCTCAAGATCCTACTGCCTCCCCTCAATAGACCCCTTGCAGTTGGCAAATCAAACTAACCGCTCAATGGATGATGGCATCACCACCACCAACCTCCATCCGGCTCTCACCCACCTGGACCAAAAGTCCTATGTGGTCATATGTGGGTAGGAAAAAGATCAGATCAAGTCTGTCCAATCTTTATTGGTTACTCTAACACTCAAGAGATTTAAACTCAAGCTCTTGATCTTCATTTGCATGAGTTTAAATTGACTCATGATTGGTTTTGTATGTGTGTGCGTGTGTGTGTGTGTGTGTGTGTATGTTTCAATCTCTCTTACCCCTTTATCAACACATGTTCCGCAGATGCAGCCGATGAGGCCGTTGATCATCTGCGATGCACACAGGATGAGCTGCAGGGCACTGCAGACGAGCAGAGTGGAGAACAGACCCACGTTAAACTCCACCACACCCTTCGGCTCCGTACACAGGTTCCACGAGCTACGGTCTTTCAGGTAGCTCTCTGATCTGAGACAGAGAGAGAGAGAGAGGGAGATTGAAGAACGTAGTATGTGTGTAAGTGTGAGTGTGTATGTGTGTGTGTACATACTGGTTTTTAAATGGAGTCGTCCATATAAATAACACTTTGCAGTATGGTCCGTTAACCAGCCCTAAAACTGCCACTGCAAAACTGTAGAGGGCGCCACATACTCCTACTGCTGCAAACAGGATGGACAGAAACATCTGCACACACACACACACAGAGGATATATTTATTAATGGTGAAACCATTTATCAGTGAGCATAATTGCAGTGTGTGTGTGTTTACAATATTTGCCATCTGTTTGTTTGCACTGATATCTCCATGGTAACGTAATGAGTTGGTGTTGATTTGGCACTTACCCCACAGCGGTTAGCGCAGCATCCTTGCTTACCAGTGCAATGAATGAATGAGTCGAGCTTGGTAACTCGAGGGTAGAGACAGGATATAGAGAGAGAGTAGATATATATATATATATATATATATATATATATATATATATATATATATATATATATATATATATACACTCGGACACACACATACGTACACACACACACATGATGTATAACATATTTACAAAGTAAAAAAAAAAATGTTGTTGTTAATGTTTATCGCCAGCAGCACAGCATAGGTGCAGTTAAGCTCTTGTGACCCCCCCTAATCCAGATCAGCTTTAACCTATATCAGTGTCCTGTGACACACATCCAGAGGAACAGCCGAACTGTTCCTTATCTGGTGTACACCTGAAGTCCTGCTGTTAGTTATTATACATTCCCCGTCCACATAACACTGTACTCACTAATGCAGGACAATATGTGGACTCTTTTGAAACACAGTAACATACATTTCCACGATTGCAGGAAATGAGAAGCTTCTTACTGCATCAGTTAGAGTTAAAAGATTAAAAAAGTTTAAATTGCTATCAACTGAAACACGTTAAACACTGCAGTAATCATCCAGTCAAAGCCTTAAATATTTACTTCTTTAAATCCAAACTGTGACTTTTTTTTGAGCCAGGCATATAAAAGTTTTAAACCAATATAATTTATTGAACAGATTTAACAATGTTGTTATAGTCATTTGTGCTTCTCATTTTTAACACAATGCCTCGTAAATTATCAGTTTATTAAGTCCAATAAATGTGCAGATGAGAAACATTTTATCAGCTGCATCTCTTCCTGTTTTCCTCGACAATCATCCAAGGTTTATGAGGCGAGAGAGGGCGTGGTGTAAGAGGGCAGAATTACTCTAAACTGTGAAAAAGTTACTGTGTAACACAGAGCTCCATAAATAAGAAAGTCCCAGTGCTGAGTTAATGTTTATTGCCAGCAGCACAGAATAGGTCAATGATGATTTTTTTTGTTTGTTTGTTTAAGTATGTGGTTATATAGAAGCCTTGCCAGTGTGTGTTAACATGGAGGCTTTAGACTTCAAACTGTGTATTTGGTTTTTCATATATGTCACATGGAACCAAAGTTATTATTAATTTTATGAAGGGTAAATTTGAACAATACCAGAATATGTAAATGATGACGCAAAAATGTAGAGCTCTCAAAATGAGCATATTATTATGATTTTTTTGGTCACAGAAGCAACTGAAAACCTAATCAGTCATGTTTGTATACTTGGTTAAAATTAACTAAAATTCAGTTCATCATATTACCTATTAAGTGCTAAAAAAAATGATACGCAACTCTATACTGCACAATCCTGAGTCCTGTATATGTTTATTAAAAACAGTAGCAAAACATATAATGGCTAAAATGCTCTGAGCTTTAAGGGCTACCGCGAGCATTCTGCACATTTCTGCTTCTGGTCTAAACCAGTTAATTAAATTTACTTGTGTTTGTGCCTGAAATTCTGGTCTCACACATGAACCCTAGTCTACAGTCTCACACATCCACATGCCCAGGAGCCCTCTCGTACTGCTAACATGTGCTTCATTACCCAATAAAAACCAGATAAAATAAGCAAAAGCAATAAAGTCACTGACAGTGGACGCATAAAAAACACTGAAGATGCCACAAACATCGTATTATCTAGCATGTTTTCTAAACATTTCCCATATCTCTCTTTCCCATATCAGAGACTTTACTCTGATTATTTATTTTTATTATATACTTATCTCAGGATGACGGCTTGTGATCTTTTCTGAAGGACTCATGAACATGGTTCCCCCCTTTGCTTTTCAGTTTTACTCTTTTCTCTGGACATAAAACTTATATTGCTAATGTCACAAACATAGCTAAATTATACTCTGTGTGTGTGTGTGTGTGTGTGTGTGTGTGTGTACTCTTACCATGAGTCCTCCTCCGACCAGTCCGCCCATGTATTTCACCTCCTCGGTTAGGTGACCATCCTGGGCATATACAACTGTCCAGTCAGGGAAAAACAGGATGATGTTGCAGATGATGGAGATGACGGCCAGGGGGTACAGTGCCCCCGCAACGAAACGAGAACACTTTCCTGTGCACATGCCGATTTCAAAATATAAAATGCAAGAAGAAGCGTGAAAGAATCAGATCAATGGAATGGACGATAGAGTGTGGAAGACGGTTCTTCAGTGTTTCTCAGGCTCATCTACTGTTGATTGTCCGTTAGAATAAGTGGTTGTGGTTAATATGGTGGGATGGGCTTGTGTGTGTGTGTGTGTGTGTTTGAGTGTGAGTGTCTGTGTGTTACTAAGTTACAAAGCAGGCTGTGTGTTAATGTTTCACTTTTTGTGATGACTCTGTGTGTGACTTGTACGCTGTTATCAGCCATTTATAATATGATAGATAAGACGGGAGAGACGAGAGACACACCCTGAAACCCACTCTCTCTCTCTCACTCTCTCTCTCTCTCACACACACACACACACACACACACACACACACACACACACACACACACACACACACACACACACACACACACACACACATTTTTTCACGTTTTAGTGTTATGATGTTTCCTACCCTGGATCCTCAAAGCAAGTCCACACCCTGGCACATCACTCATCACTTGTCACTTGTCACTCATGATCATATATGATATATATATATATATATATATATATAATAACAATGACTGGCCTGGAAAATGTCTCGACTGCCTGATGTGAGGATCTAAAGCAAGGTAGAGTTCTCAGTTCCGGGTTCTCAGGTAGACTAGACTTTAGACAGTTCAGCTTTATTTAAGCCAAACTTTTAACAATTGACATTTTTCCAGAAATCCAGATGTAAAACTTAAGCACATAAACGCATCTCCAATGGGACCCTGTCAGGCTTAAATGTGTGATGTGTGTGGTTGGTCTTTTAAATTCAAATTCAAATTTTATTTGTCCCATACACAGTCATACACAGTACGATATGCAGTGAAATGCTTATCCGTCCGGTCGTGGCCTAAAAAATAAATAAATAAATAAAATTTACAATGAAAAAGGAAATAAATAGTGAAATAAAAGAAAAATAATAGTAAGTTTGATGCCTTAAAAACAATTTACAAGAAATAAGGAAATAAATACTGAAATAGAATGAAAATAGAGTAAGTTAAGATATAAAACAAGATGCAAGATACAAAAAAAAAATGTAAGAAATATAAAAATATAAAATATAACTTATAAAAACTTATCTGTCTGTACAAATATTGCAGTAATTTCAATGAAAACGAGAATAAATGGAAATGTGAAAATGTCCTGGAAATGTCCAAATGTGCAATTACCATAAGTGTCCATTCTATGAGGTGTCATAAATGCAGAGGTGTTTTAGTCCAGTGTGTTGATCTGGTGCTCTGTGGGGTTCGTTTGATGGTGTTGAGGCAAAAAAAAAAAAACATATCTCATGATTCCTCCTGCAACATGGAGACCTGTGGTCTCTGTGTGGGTGAGAAGGGGCTTCTACAGGGGACCAGGGTGGATCAGGCCACACTCTTTAGGTTAATTTCTGGTCCCAGCTCTGCCCTCTCAGTAACCACGAGCACCAGGGACACAGCACACTGCTGTCGCCATGGTGTCAGGAGATTAGGGTGGTAAATATGTAATGAATTTGGTCTGTTTGCGTAATCTCAGAGTCAACTTCCGTGGTATGAATCAATCTGATGCAGAGGCGCTGTTTCCGGATATCACACTGCGTACATCTACTAGAACCTCACAATCTGATGCCGCTATGCAGTTCTTTTCAAAACACACCAACAAAGTGTATAATGATACTTTCGAATAGAACCTCTATTAACAGTGATGAGCACAAAGGACTTTTTAAAGCATTTGGGATATGACATGAAGTTCTTCCCAGTGTTTCTTTTTAAATAATATTAAAATGTCCTTCATCAATCAATAAAGAAGACTTGCTCAAATAATTGTGAAATATTGGAGGGAAAGTGCAGCATTAGGCTCTCGTCAGAGGAGATTAAGTGATTTTATGTGATCAAAGGTTTCTTTGTGTTTCTAAAGAAAATCTCTGG
Organism: Clarias magur; assembly: GCA_013621035.1. Taxonomy (NCBI): domain Eukaryota; kingdom Metazoa; phylum Chordata; class Actinopteri; order Siluriformes; family Clariidae; genus Clarias; species Clarias magur. The sequence goes on along the minus strand of QNUK01000544.1, from coordinate 355,207 downwards.
TAAGAGCAATCACACAAATGGAAGAGGGGCGGAGCCCCTGTCACTTTTGGTGACCCAGGACCGTCTGAACAGCCAATGTTGTGCATGCCACGCCCTCCCTAATCTTATCACAGGTCCAATCCACAAGCATTTTGCTTAGTAAAACCAGTAAAAATGATGGACTGCAAATCCAGTCCAATCAGTGCCCAGGAATAGTGGATGAGTAAGGAAAGAACTAAGTGACACACACACAATATTTTTTTTTATATATCATGATTAAATAGTGAAAGGAATTAGTGAATATTTATACAACCTCCCTACAACAAACGTGCTTTTCAGAAACCCTCGCACTGAATCAGGCTTTCAAGGAATGAGGTTTGATTACATCCTAAATCCACCAAGGCCTGATGTGTACACCCTTGATTACTAGCTGTCACATGAATGTTCTTGCTTGACACGTTGAGAACTCACTACACCATCACTCCATATTTACACAGCGTGAGAGAGAGAGAGATACAGGGACTGAAAAGATAGGAAAAATCTTATCTTTTTTCAGGACAGAGAGAAGCAGAAGAATCAGCCTCAGTGTTTGTCGGCATCTAGTGATCCCAGAATGTCATTACATTAATAATAGTAGAACCCAATAATATTAATAATAATAATTGCAGAACAAAAAAATTGGGCGCTATTTACACAGAATACATTGCTGCAGTGTGGCAGATTGCATATAGGACCAAATGCGGGCAAAAACAAACAGAAAAAAAAATTAGATTCAGGTGATGAGGGTTATAATGCATGTGTGTAATATGGAAGCTGGACTGGGTGTGGTCCTAATCAGGATTTCCATCAGTTTTCACACACACACACAGAAAATTAAATGATGAGATGCAGGTGATGAGAGTGTGTGTCATATTATAATGCATGTATCTCAGATCTCTGGTTTGAGAGCGAAGGTAAGTGCGCCCCTGTGTGTGTCTCCACCTCAGTAACTGTCAAGTGAGAAGGTGACATTTTTCACCTTTTATGTTTATTAATAGTTATCTTTTAAAAATATCTCAGCAGAATTCTGGTTAATCTTCCACCACATGACAAATTCTGGAATTTCATTCGGGATCAATAAAGAATCTATCTATCTATGCAATGTTATTACACAAGTAAGCGTTCTTCTTAGCCATTCAGTATGTACAGTACTGCTTATAAGGTATATAGTTTATTTATAGATTGTGGTCAAATGTTTTATTATGGTCCATAAACCAGATTTGACACTGGATATTAAGAGTATATAAATTATTATTATTATTACAGTATTATTATTAAGTACAGCAGTGTCCTAAAGTACTGTAATGTACAAATACAGACCAAAACTGAACCATAAGATGATGAGAATACAAACAGGTTTAATTATCACCCTCATGGGAAACGGTTAAAAGATTACAACATGTTCAACCATAACAATACAAATTTAAAAAGTGATTAGAGATTAGTGAAGATGGCATGTGGAAGGCTCACTTCCCACCTAATGCCCAAACCCCAGCCACTGGACACAGTGCCGGTCCCAAGCCTGGATAAACTGGGAGCGTTGTGTCAGGAAGGACATCTGGTGTAAAACCTGTACCAAAGTTGTGTGTGCAGATGGGATGGTCCGCCGTGGTGACTTCTTGACGGGAACAGCCGAAAGACGAACAACAACATTACACTTGCTTTTAGATTTAACTTTGATTAATTTACACATAAATACTTTACACTCAGATGCGATCATTAATCATCACGGTCCCATTATGGCTCGACGTACGACCTGCACACTTGTAGAGGCTGAACACAAAACACAAAGAAAGACACAAAACAAACAGATCAATCCAAACTTATCATAAACTGTGTATACACTCACTGGCCACTTTAATAGCAACATGTACAGCCGTTCCCCCTTGCACACCATCCGATAGTCATACAGGTCCTGGTCAAGAGCTTCAGATAATGTTCACATGATCGATCAGAATGAGGAGCCTCGGTCATCTTAGCAAAGATGAACATGGTATTGTGGTTGGGGCCAGTGCTTCAGAAATCTGACCACAGTCTCTAGAGTTTACAGAAATACTGAGAGCTCTAGGAAATGACTTGAGAGAGATCAGAGGAGAAAAGACAGAGCTGACGGACACAATCATTAAAATAATCACTCTTTACAACTCTGGTAAACAGGAAAGTATCTTAGAACATCAGAGGGCATGAGATTCCTCTCCTGTCAGCAATGAACAAGATTTTGAATCTGAATCCTAATCTGAGACTAGAGTGGACACACACACACACACACACACACACACACTCTTGTCAAACATCAGATAAAGTCATGTTGTATCTTCAGCTGTCATCATCGCCCATCACAGTCAACGTCCCTGAGATTTTTCCCATATTCTGATGTTTCATGTGTAGCTTTTGTCCAGTATCTGCATGATTTTATGCTTTGCTCGACTGATACGTGATTGGCTGGTGGTGTGTGTGTTTTCTCTTTCACTCATTTACCGATGCAGACTCCACAGATGCAGATCGTAAGGATGTTGATCATCTGTGATGCACACAGGATGAGCTGCAGGGTGCTACAGGCGAGCAGGGTGGAGAACAGACCCACGTTAAACTCCACCACACCTGCCGGCTCTGTACACTCACGCCACAAATTATGATCTTTCAGGTAATTACCTGATCTGAGAGAGAAAGAGAGAGAGTGAGAGTTAAATAGGTATAAATAGGAATATACTTCAGTTACAATGTGATTTTGTTTAGGATGGAGTGGAGCTGAAACCCCCTCTCACAGTCCCAGGAAGCACAGGAACTTCAGGAGGAACTCTCAGAGGTGTTCTCAGCAATGCCAAGCCACACAAAACTCAGAGAACACCACATTGAGTCATGCATGGCCTCCCCTACAGGCTAACTGAACACAGAAAGGTGATTCAGGATGAACTTGACATGGAGTAATCCGACTAGAGTGGTCTGGTGGTCCTGGTACCCAAAACAGAATCTGGTTCTATGTGGACTTGTCGAAATTTGATGCGTACCCAATGCCAGTTCAGGGAATTTGGCAGATTCCATTGAACTCCATAGCACAGGCTTTTTACGTCATTCGATTCACACAAGTTTGTAACTCTTCCCTTTGTGTTATTTAGAGTGTGCTGCCTTCCTTATAGTTTATCGGGACTCTTGTTCTAAAGTAATTGTTTTAGGAGCACTGCCCCCTAGTGGCTGTTCAGCCATTTTGTTTAGTTACAAAGCAAGCAGTAGTTGGAGCACATGGCTGGATAGATGGTGCATTCTTTTTACGCTGTTCCTGGGACACTATTTGTCTGTAAGTGACTGAAAGTTGTTATTTTCATGTTAAGAAGTGTCATTGTTGCTTTAGACATGAACAATTTACCTGACAGTAGTAATGTTGTGTTTAGCTTGTTATGTTTATATTGATGTCTGTTTGTATGTATTTTCAGGTTTACAACACAAAAAAGAGAAAAGGAAATTTCAATAAAAGAAAAGTTACACCTTGAAAAATTATTGGAGGTTCATCTCTCATGTTAGCTTGCTGTCTAGCTTTGTACAGTAACGCATTGTGAGGACAGTAAAGTAAAAAGACAAGAAAACAACCGGTTCGAGCAAAAGAAAATACCACGTATCAATGAGTCTACGCTCAGGAAAACAGTACCAGACAAATGACAATCAAACAAATCCCTCAGGGCAACAAGAAAATAAAACTGAGGATCAGCAAGCACAAACAGTCATGTCAGCAAAAAGTACTGATAGCAAGTCAGTTCAGTCAAAATCATCAAAAGCTTCAAAAAGTAGCAGACAGTCTTCCATTGGGTCTGCAGCTATCAAAGCAAGAGCTAGGGCAGAAGCAGCCCGTGCAGAGCTATCTTTTGCGGAACAAGAAGCGGATGTAATAAATAAAAAAGCCGATTTAGAAGCAAGACTGCATTTTCTCAAAGGTAGAAAAGCGGTTGCTGTTGCATTAGCAGAGGCTGCAGCTTATGAAGAAGCAATTGAAAGCGGAGAGTCAGTTCAGGAACCTCCAGTTTTCGAACAACCGCTCAGCCCAGCTGAAAGGACTAGTGATTATGTACAAAAGCTTTCACAAGTAAGTTTTGAAGACACTCCAGACAACACTGAATTACCAAAAGTGGAAATTCAACAGGGCCGACAACATAATTATGGCCAGTTTACCACACAACCAGAGCAAACATGCTTTCAAAGAGGGCCGCAGTACCCAGTAAAGACAGAAAAAGATCTTAATTCTCTGACAACCAGCTCTGACCTTACGAGACATCTGATACGCAAATAAATAATTAGCTCTAGTCTGTTAAAATATGACGATCATGCTGAAAATTACTGGTCATGGAAGGCATCCTTTAGAAGCGCTACTAAAGATCTTAATTTAACAGCTCAAGAAGAACTTGATTTGTTAACAAAATGGCTTGGACCTCAGTCATCAGAACATGCCAAAAGAATTCGCTCTATACATGTACTTCGTCCGGAACAAGGCCTTAGAATGTTGTGGCAAAGACTGGAGGAAAGTTATGGAGCACCAGAGATGGTGGAGCATGCATTGTTAAAAAAGTTAGATGATTATCCAAGGCTTAGCAGCAGAGACAGTAACAAACTTAGAGAATTAGGAGACATCCTGCTAGAATTGGAATGTGCTAAGAGTGAAGGGTACCTTCCTGGACTTGCATATTTGGACATGGCTCGTGGGTTGAAACCCATAGTAGAAAAACTCCCATACGGCCTCCAGGAAAGATGGATAACAGAAAGAGTTAGATACAAAGAAGAGTTTAACGTGCCATTCCCTCCATTCATGGTATTCTCTAGATTTGTGAGACAACAGGCAAAAATCAGAAATGATCCTAGCTTTTTTCTCTCAGCACCCACAAATCAGTTCATCAAAACGGGAAAGGTAGTGAAACAAATTTCCTGTGCATGTACATAAAACTGATGTTCCAGCTGAACTTGCATCTCAACAATCATTTGGTGTGGAAAAAACAGAGGGAAGCTTTGAACGACAGTGTCCAATACACAAAAAGCCTCACCCTCTAAAAAAGTGCAGAAACTTTAGAAACAAGTCTTTAGATGATAGAAAAAACATTTCTCAAAAAAAATAGAATCTGCTTCAGGTGCTGTGGATCAACTCAGCATTTGGCCAAAGATTGCAAAGTGCCAATTAAGTGTCTAGAATGCAAAAGTGAGAAGCATTTATCAGCCATGCATCCAGGACCTCCTGTTACCATTCAAACGGTGGCTGATACCAAGGAGGATGGAGAGATACCAAATGAGGACACACCCCTCTCAGTTACATCAAACTGTACTGAAAGCTGTGGTAAAGCTGACACATACAATCCCCGTTCATGCTCCAAAATCTGTCTGGTTAGAGTGTATCCAGCGGGTAAGAGGGAGGAAGCAGTCACAATGTATGTAGTGCTTGATGAACAGAGCAACCGTTCGCTCGCCAAGACAGAGTTTTTCAACATTTTTAGCATTAACTCTAGCTCCAGCCCATACACACTAAAAACATGTTCAGGTGAAACAGAGACATCAGGTAGAAGAGCTACTAATTTCATGATTGAGCCTAAGAATGGAAATCTACAATTTCAGCTCCCAACCCTAATTGAATGTGACATGATACCTGATGACAGGAAAGAGATTCCCTCTCCTGAGGTAGTGCAGTACCATCCTCATCTACAGGTGTTAGCGGACAAAATTCCAGCTGTGGACCCCAATGCCTCTATCCTGCTGCTCTTAGGGAGAGATATACTGAGAGTACACAAGGTGCGTGAGCAAATAAATGGACCCCACAATAGCCCCTTTGCTCAACGTCTTGACTTAGGATGAGTTGTTGTGGGTGAAGTCTGCTTAGAAACTGTTCACAAATCATCAGTTGTAAATGTTTTCAAAGCAAATGTTCTTCCGAATGGTCGTGCGTCCTCACTTAGTCCTTGCCCAAATAACATCCAAGTGAAGGAAGATCTCAATTTAACAAAATGTCATCAGTATCCGCACACTTCATTCTGCATGAAAGAAACCAGCCTTTGTATGAATACAGACAGTTTGGGTTGTTCAGTGTTTCAAAGATCCAGGGATGATGATAAACCAACACTGTCAGTGGATGACAGACAGTTTTTGGACATCATGAAGAAATCAGTGTATAGAGATGATGGCAATAGCTTTGTGGCACCTCTACCCTTTCGATCTCCAAGATGTCGCTTGCCAAGTAACAGAGAACAAGCAATCAAGCGTTTCTGTTCACTTAAAACATTAGATAAGAAACCAGATATGAAAAAACACCTCACTGAGTTCATGCAAAAGATGCTGGATAATGATCATGCAGAAGTGGCCCCTCCATTGGAAAAGGACAAAGAACACTGGTATCTTCCGACATTTAGGGTTTATCATCCCCAAAAACCAGATCAGATAAGAGTCGTGTTTGACTCAAGTGCTGAATTTGAAGGGGTGTCACTGAATCAAGTGCTGCTTAGTGGCCCAGACTTAAATAACACTCTTTTAGGTGTCCTTCTCCGTTTTAGAAAAGAGCCTATAGCATTTTCAGCAGACGTGCAACAAATGTTTTATTGTTCAGGAAGAACATCGGGACTACCTCAGATTCCTGTGGTATGAAGACAACATGGGAAAAAATGTGATAGACTACAGGATGAAAGTCCATGTCTTTGGTAACAGCCCATCACCAGCTGTGGCCATCTACTGTATGAGGAAAGCAGCTCAGGAAGGTGGGAAGGAACATGGTAGTGATGCCAAAAGGCTAGTGGAGAGACAGTTTTATGTAGATGACTGTCTTGCCTCAGTAGCTACTCCAAAAGAGGCAATAGATATTCTGACAAGAACCAGGGAGATGTTAGCTGAATATAACTTATTACTACATAAGAATCAAGCATCAAGGACGGCACATTACGGAGGGAGCCATAAGAGCCGCAGGATTTTGGATTGTTGGCAGCAAACGTGCAGTGTCCACAGTCATTCATAAATGCGTGACATGTCGTAAGCTAAGAGGACGATTAGAGTGTCAAAAAATTGCAGATTTACCTGAAGACAGACTTGCTCAAGAACCACCATTCACCAGTGTTGGACTTGATGTTTTTGGTCCTTGGACTATCTTCACACGACGCACTAGAAAGTAAACGGTGGGCAGTGATCTTCACATGAATGTCTACCAGAGCTGTGCACATAGAGCTCATTGAATCTATGACAACGTCTAGCTTCATCAACGCATTACGGAGGTTCTTCTCTATCCAAGGTCCAGCCAAGCTTCTTCGTTCTGACGGGAACAAATTTTGTGGGCGCATGTAAAGAACTAAAAATAGACACTGATGATCCATACCTACAAAATTACTTAGAAGAGAAAGAGTGTACATGGCTGTTCAATCCCCCACATTCATCACACATGGGGGGCTCATGGGAAAGACTAATTGGGTTAAGCAGGCGTATTTTAGATGCCATGTTGTTAAAGACTGGGCTCGGTAGACTTACTCATGAAGTCTTGAGCACTTTGATGGCTGAAGTAATGGCTATCATGAATGCAAGACCGTTGCTTCCAGTATCTACGGACCCTGATAACCCAACAATTCTTACCCCAGCAATGATTCTAACTCAAAAAATGAATGCATTGAAAGCCCCTTCTGGAAAGTTTGATACGTTGCACCTTCATGAGAAGCAGTGGAAGCAAGTGCAATGCTTGGCAGATACCTTTTGGAAGCGATGGCGGGGAGAATACCTGTCCACCCTACAAAGCCGCAGAAAGTGGACGGAGAACAGACCCAACATAAAAGTTGGAGATGTAGTACTGCTCAGAGATAGTCAGGTACAGAGAAATGAATGGTCAATGGGACTTATTGATAACATTTTTCCAAGTCGAGATGCAAAGATACGGAAAGTGGAAGTTAAAGTGGCAAAGCAAGGAACAGTTAAAACCTTCTTGAGGCCAGTAACAGAAATCATAGTTCTTCTGTCACAAGAGAAAACTACTTAAGATTGTGTTTTTAATATTATGGTTAGTAATGACACTAAGTGATCATGCCAGACGGGGAGTGTGCTGCATTCCTTTATCGAGACTCTTATTCTAAAGTAATTGTTTTAGGAGCACTGCCCCCTCGTGGCTGTTCAGCCATTTTGTTTAGTTAAAAAGCAAGCAGTAGTTGGAGCACATGGCTGGATAGATGGTGCATCCAAGTTTTCTTTTTATGCTGTTCCTGGGACACTATTTGTCTGTAAGTGACTGAAAGTTATTTTCATGTTAAGAAGTGTCATTGTTGCTTTAGACATGAACAATTTACCTGACAGTAGTAATGTTATGTTTAGCTTGTTATGTTTATATTGATGTCTGTTTGTATGTATTTTCAGTTTTACAACATAAAAAAGAGAAAAGGAAATTTCAATAAAATACAAGAAAAGTTACGCCTTGAAAAATTATTGGAGGTTCATCTCTCATGGTAGCTTGCTGTCTAGCTTTGTACAGTAACGCATTGTGAGGACAGTAAACAGAGTCTCTTACATGTTTGTATGTGATTGTGTGTGTGTGTGTGTGTGTGTGTGTGTGTGTGTTTATACCCGTCTTTAAATGGAGTCCGCCACTGGAAATACTTTTTGCAGTATGGACCATTGATCAGCCCCAACATGGCCACTCCAAAACTGTAGAGGGCACCCAATACTCCTACAGCTGCAAAGAGGATGGACAAACATCTAAACACAAACACACAGAGGAGAGAGTTCATTAATGGTGAAACTCATGTCTACACACCGCATAGTAAAGCCTTTATCAGGGAACAAGTGTTAGATGTGTGTGTGTGTGTGTGTGTTCGCTTTGTTTGTTTGCACTGATATCTCCATAGTCTTGTATTATTAAGTGTATTATTATACAACAGTGAGGTCCGATGGAATGACAGGCTCAACCAAAGGAGGAGAACACGCATGTCCAGAACCCTGAATAGCGCCACCAGATGCAGAATGGGGGGGATGCCAAGACTCACCACAGCTGGTAGCAGATAATCAGATACCCTCCCATAGTTGTCTGCTCCCTATAAAACACTTGTGGCCGCTTCAGATGATGAGCAGGATGTTCAAGGCTTGTTAGGTAGGCCAGATCCTCCTCCCATAGATTCGGATTGCTCCAAGGAACTCCCAGCAGCCACAAGCTGAGAAGAAGCGGCTGTCTACCTGACTCGACAGTTCCTCTAGCTTGCTCACGCTTCACTTTCCTGCATGATGCTTCCCCTGAACGCAGATCACCTCCACGAGGCTGTGTGTTCTGTGTGTCTGTCACAACCGAACACCCATGGACACTGAACCTGTGTGACCGTGTGTGTGTGTGTGCCTGTGTAAGTTTACTGAGCTCTCTCGTCAAAAGCGATATAAAAAAAGAAAAAGAAATAAAAGGCACTTTATTGGTATCTTCCGGCATTTGTGTTTATCTGACCTACTGACAGTTGTGTTACATCCAGGAGCTCCGCCCCCTCTGAACAGAGCACGGTGATTGATGAGTGATGTAAATGAGCACACGAGTAATATGACATTACACAGAGTCTAATGGACCCTATGCAGTGAGTGGGTGGTTTAATTTGCTCTATGGAGAACACTTACACTATGTATGGGTTTGTATTCTGTAGTGGAGTAGTGATTGAGTGTTGATTTAGCACTCACCCCACAGCGGATACCGCAGCATGCTAGTTTGCCAGTGATATGAATAAACGTCTCAGGAACTAGAACCTGAGAGAGAGAGAGAAAGAGAGAGCATTAAACAGGGGAAAAAATAGACAAGCACAGCGAGATACAGGGAAATAGATAAGTGGGATGCATGTTAAACTCAGTTCCGCTATAATTCTACAGTATATGGTTCTCATATGATGTAACATACATGGTCATTGCCGATGACAGTGGCATATTTGCTTGGAAGCTGGGTAAAAGCTAGCGATATTATGGAAGTGTTTAGTCTAGGGTTGCTAAGTCCATGAAACAGGGGAGGGGGGATGGGGTGAGATGAGCTTTTTTTCTGGAGGATGTCTACAGTTATTCCCAGTTTGACTTGAACGCCCTTCATATATCATGTTCTCGTTATGTAGTGTATTTATATGCGCTGATTGGACTGAGGAAAACACGGTGTGCAGTCCCGTATGGAAGGAATTGTGTATAGACAGTGGACATACACTTAACATTGCTCTTATTCATGAGATGGGAAGCTAGATGTGCCTAAAGTTAAACTTGTACAAATACATAATGAACAATTATTCATACAGTGAAGCAGTTGGTAAAAAGAGCGAGACTGTGTGGTCAAGAAAGGTTGCTGGGCATGAGCCTACAGCCATACTACTTAAGAAAAGACAAAAAAGGAACCAGCTAGGAAAAGTCAAAGAAGGAACTAGTTAGAAAAAAAAATAAAACACCAATACGGAGTCTGAGAGAGGTCACCATGTGGTGCGAGCCAGGGCAGCTGAAGATCCTAGAGTATTTAGTTTCAGACAGAGGAGTGGAAGTTAAAAAGGAGAAAAGAAGTGTTGTGACTAAAGTTCCCATACCCCATGATGTCAATACCCTGCAGTGATTTCTAGGTCTTGTGAAAGGGTATCACAAGTTTTCCCGACTTCACCGATCGAGCAGCTCCACCAAACACCTTGAAGTAAAAAAAATAAAATAAAAAAAGCAATGAAGTTGGAATGCCAGCAGAGCTTCGATCGCCCCAAATTCGCACTTGAAAGACCTTCTGTTCCTGGTCAGTGTGATCTATCTCTGCCATTCCAAGTAAAAAACACCAGTGATGTTGGACTGGATACAGTCCTCTCCCAGCAAACTCCAGAGGGTGAGAGAGTGATTTCATATTCAGTTCAATTCAATTTAATTTATATAGCGTTTTAACAATGGTCATTATCACAAAGAAGCTTTACAGAAACAAAAGATAATTATGGAAATATGTATGAAATGTGTAGAAAATTTGTATAAATATAATTGATGAGCAAGCAAAGGGGGATGGTGGCAAGGAACAACTTCCTGAGATAGAAATAGGAAGAAACCTTGAGAGGAACAGACCCATCCTCCTTTGGATTATGACGGCCAGCAGGGATTGATCTGCAGTCATACTGTGTGTTAGGCGGCTGGAGGTTCAATAACAGTTGATGTCTTTAAGTTAATATTTAGTTCAGTTTGTTATTGGAGGCTCAGATACAAAACTCTAGGAAATTCCAGTCCTGAACTATTAAACGACTGCAGTCACGAGTCCTTAGAGAACAGCTGTCTGCATCAGCTGAGGACAGGACCATCTTAATGGTGAAGATGTCACCCCAGTCACCACATGCATATTAAGAGACCACACGGCCTCCATGCGACGAGATCTCCAACTGGTATCTGGGCACCAGGTTGAGTCAGACAGGTTCAGAGGGCAGAGGGGGTCTGGATCACTGGCAGCCCAGAAGCAGCATGTGTAGCTCGACAGAGAGAGAGAAAAGTGGGAACACTGTATACAAGTCAAACAAGGTTTGACTTGTATACAGATCATAGTGTGGTGTCATAGACATTCAATTGTCCAAAAAAGTTTTCGACTGACCAGATGGACGTTAAGGTTCAGCTTTAATGTACTCTACTGAAAGGGCTATAAGAATGTGGTTCCTGAAGTCAGCAAGATGTGGGCTAAAGTATGTTACACCAAGGGAAGTTACATTGGTTGAGAAGTGAGGCAAGACGTACAGAATTCAAAATTATAGAAATAAGTTTTAAAAGTGTGAGAATACAGTATGTGTATACCATAAGTTATTATGATCAGGATGTCCTTGATGAGCAGTGGTCGAGTTGTAAAAGAAATTCAAGGGGGATGGTGTGGTCAAGTATTTATTTTCTGCATACAAAATGATTGCAAAATATGTCAAGTTTTTAAGAACAAAATATAGGCTTAATTAGATAAACTTGGAACCACAAAAACAAAACACATGCACTTAAACATGCAATTGTCCAAACTATCATTTGATTAATTTCATCTGGGGAGGATTATAAGAGTAGAATAAAAATCTACAGAAACATTAGTAATGAAATAATTTAATTTAATAATACTGTAGTTTTATATGACTACTCACCAGTCTCTGTCTCTCTCTCTCACACTCTCACACACATACAAATCATCATATTATAAATATTAAATATATCATAAATCGTAAATATTATAGCATTTAAAAATAGATTATGACCATTTTGTACCGAAGCATGTAAGTGAAGCCAAAAAGTCTAATGAAAAAACAAAATCTTTTCTTTAAATTGAGAATGAAACACAAATTGAGTAAAGAACTCGTCTTTTATAATTATTAGAGCTGTCAGTCATTTAAAAATAACTCCCATGTTAAACTGAAACCTTTGTTTTCATCGCATCTCCGCTGAGAGGATTTGTGTGTGTGTGTGTGTGTGTGTGTGTATCATACTTTCAGTTTTCTTCTTTTTTTAAATAAGTCAAAAGCTGCGCTTGAAATGTGTGAAGAATTAATCAAACTTGCGTGAGCTTGTGAGAAGCCTGTATTAAATATTGCATTTTCCTATAAGCTTAAAATGCTATGCAGGAAAAGAAATATCTGTTTTATGAATGAGATTGGGCAACTCCAGCATTACGTGAAGGGCAGGAGAATGAGAGACAGAGAAACATTTCAAAATAAAAAGGTGTTGTGTTGGTGTGGATGTATGTATTTTGGTAAGGCTCATATTTCAATATTAAAATTGATGGATTTATTTGAATTAAGTGTAGCAGCTCCCTTCGTTTTGTATATAAAGAAGTGATTGTTACAACACGATGGCGCATGCCACGGCTTTCACCAGCCTCAGCCCTCTAGGCTTTTGCTGTTTAATGAATTAGTTCTAAATATGTGTCTAACCAGTTTCTAACCTTACATTTATAGCAAAATCTTCTGTTGTTTGTTCTTTAAGATGATTAATAAAAACATTTTACTTGTAACACATCTTTACCTCTATTCTAACATATCTGCGTATCTTACTGTTGAAATGAGAATATAACTTTTTTGTAATCTCTCACAGAGAAATTCTTTGTTGTTTCACACCAGAACGTAGTTCTTATTCAGAATATGAACAAAATCATCAAGTGTGATTTACACAATAAACTCACCATGTGTCTCAGAAGATCATTCTTTTACTTACTGTCTTTTTGTTCATGATAAGTTCATGATGCTGTATGAACTTAATCTAACAACAGACGTATGTGAAAAATAACATATAACATATATGAATACATTTATGTGTGTGTGTATACTCTCACCATGAGTCCTCCAACCAGGCCGCCCATGTATAATACCTCCTGGGTTATATGTCTATCCTGTAGATATGTAACCTTCCAGTCTGGGAAAAACAGGATGATGTTGCAGGCGATAGAGACGAAGGCCAGCAGGAACAGCACCTTGGCGATTAAACGAGGACACCTTCCTGTACACATGCTGCAAAATATACACCGATTACAAAATGTAAAGAAGAAGAAGACACGTAAAAATATCAGGTCAGTTGGGCAATAAATTGTGGAGAAAACTCAAAACAAAAGTTCCTTTGTGTTCCTCAGGCGTTTCTGTTTGTCTGTTAGAGCACGCAGAAAAAAGTTAATATGGTGGGATGGGCCTGTGTGTGCGCGCGCGCAATATTGCTGTCCACCCATACATTCCCAAACATTCCGCACATTCCACCTCAGAACCACAAAGTTTTCTTTTGATTGTGTAAAACTGCTTTGCGCCAATGACAATTGTTACAAATAAAATTTAATAAAATTTAATTTTCTACAACCAAATTATTTTTTTCTTAAAGAAAAACTCACACACACACAGAAATAGAGTACAGTGGAACCTTGGATTATGAGCATAATTTGTTCAGGAAATGGGCTTGTATTTTAAAACACTCATAAACCAAATCAGATTTTTCCATAAGAAATAATGGAAACTCAAATTATTTGTCCCACAGCCCAAAAAAATAAATATATAAAAATAATTAATACAAAATAAAAGGTAAAAATACAAGAAATTAACCTGCAGTTTAACCTTTAAAAAAAAGTAAAAATAAATCCAGACAAATAATTGTTTCCGTTTGTGCAAGCACGCACTGTGTGTGTGTGAGAAACTAAAGTAAGAGGAGGAATGAGCCCCTCCCCTCTCCCTCTTCTCGTCTTACACAGTAACCCCTCTCCCTCTCTTATTTGAATTTGAGTCTTATTTTCGGACTAACTGCTGTAAAGTAAAAATAAAACAAATTAACCTGCACTTTACGCTTGAAAAAAAAATCACGACAGAGCAGTGTTTCTGTGTAGAGCAGGGTGTGTGTGTGTGTGTGTATAAAGGCGAGAGGAGGAGGAGTGTGTGTGAAGGTGCATGGTGTCCAATGACGCATGCCTGCAACGTGCCGGCTGATACAGAGAGAGAAAACGTATCTTTACCATCTAATGAGACATGCTTTTGCTTTACATGCGCGCACACACGTGTGTTATAATAAACAGTACACGCCCGCTGTACACACACACATACATACAAACACAATATAATAGAGTTTTTACGCACACACGTGGTCACAGTGTTATAGTAAACAGTACACACGTGCATGGATGTTGATTATACCAGTGAGAGACGAGCACTAAGACCCAGCAGGGGAGAAGATTACCCACAATTCAGCAGCGCAAGAGGGAGGAAAACCATTGGCTCAGTTGTGACAGACTGTTGAGTGAATTTTGAAATTATTATATTCAAGAGATGGATTTAAACTGAATAAAATTTCATGAATGAATTAGTATTTTGTCTGAAGCGTGTGTGTTGTTGTAAATAAATTAGCACACTAAATAAAGGCTAAAACAATTATTATTTTAAATGCCTATTATCTTCTTTCTTTCGGCTGTTCCCTTTCAGGGACTCTTTCCTCTGTATCGTCTTCTCTCACTACATCCATAAATCTCCTCTTTGGTCTTTCTCACTTTTACATGAACTGTCCCACAATTGAGTATATGTTGTACACATTGATGTTAATATATATTCAGAGGGGTGGTGTGCATCTATTTTGTTAAGGCCCATACTTCAGTAGATTCCTTTAAACTATGTGTAGCAGCGCTCTTCTTTTTGTATAAAGCAGTGATTGTTACAACAGGATGGCGCATGTCACGACTTTCACCAGCCTTGACCCTCTAGGCTTTTGCTGTTTAATTAATTCTAAGTATGTGTCTAACCAGTTTCTCGGATTTCTAATCCATGTTTGTATGTTTGTAAGAAATTCCAAATTTTATTGTTTTTATGTTCATAGCTAATTTTCTGGTTACCTTTTTCCTTAAAATTTATAATAAATGCAGTAAGAATGTAATTTTGTTGTTTTTTTTTTTCATTCTGGTATTTTCAGTGGTTTTGTTAAATTGTAGGTTACAGTCTTACATTGCCTAATAAGGCTACAGTTTTTTTTGTATCTTTTTCTAATCTCCCAATACATCAGAAATTGTTTCTACTTCACACCAGAACTTAATTATTTTTCAGAATATTGTAGCAAATATTGTACATTTACTTTAATTAAATTCTATGTTTATGCTGTTCTTATTCCTTTTGGCTGCTTGATTATGTCAGTATTAGAGTATGTGCAAAGCCGCTCTGTTTCTCGTAGCCTTTTGTAGAGGTTGCTCACATGCTCATTGCTCAGGTTGCCGTTCTATGCTGGAGCAAGAGCACCGATCATACAAACTGTATCTATGCAAATCATACTGTTAGTGAGTGCACTGTCTCACAACGCTGTTCAAAACGTTCAGTACAGAAACGATCTCCACAGAAAAGATCCTCTCGCCGTGCCTCATTAAGCCCACGTTTCCACACTGGCCTACGCATTTAAATGAAACAAAACTGAAACTAAAGCGCTCGC
The DNA here is from genome assembly GCA_013621035.1 of Clarias magur. Classification (NCBI taxonomy): domain Eukaryota; kingdom Metazoa; phylum Chordata; class Actinopteri; order Siluriformes; family Clariidae; genus Clarias; species Clarias magur. The sequence goes on along the minus strand of QNUK01000544.1, from coordinate 339,346 downwards.
CCTATCATCCGGAGATCGCTAGTTCGAATCCCAGGTGGTGCTGTAACCTCTCGCATCCGGAGGTCTAGAGAGAGCTGATTGGCCGAGCTCTCTCAGAGGGGAGGGATGAGAGGTACATAGTGCTCCCACATTAATCACATCTCTACAGCCAGTCAGGGGCGTCTGTGAGCTCGCGCAACGGAGGGCGCGGATAGCGCTGTCCTCAGAGTGTGTTACGCCACCCCCAACGAGCGAGCAGTTCGAAAAGATGCGGTCGGCTGGCATCACGTGGTTCGGAGGAAACACGTGATAATCTTCGGCCCTCCCGGCTGAGTGGTAGCCTTAATGTGGGAGCCCCCTAGTGATGGGGAGGAATTGGACACGACTAAATTAGGGTAAAATTTGTAAGGGTCTTTATTCACAACAAGATTACGGTCACAAGTATTTTAAAAACAATTGGCACTGTTTGAAATGCAGCACAGAAATTGAGAATATTATAGTCCAACAATACAAAAGACATACTTTACACCATATGCAACATATTCTACTTTCTTTTTAGTTTTTCTTTACCAACACTTCTGTCAACTTTGACACATATAAAGAGGGAGGAAAATTGTGTTAAACATTATTTAATTTACCATATTAACGAAATTAACAATTTATCCTATTTTTTGCTATCAAATACAAATTTGATACAAACATGTTCAAGATCCCTCTCTACAGCATGGCCATCTGTATCCTATTGTTACACACACAAAAAAGCAAAAATGAAAATCACTAGACTAATACAGAATTCCAAAGAGCCTGTTTGTATTTTTCCCTGTAAATGTCGTTTAGTATTTGATCACTAACTTTTGGTCCACACTGATTTCTCACAAACTTGAAAACACTTTCCTAAGTACACCGGTGATCTGAGGCCATCTAATAGCAGCTTTATCTTGTCATTTTTCAAGGATAATGGATATTGTGATATTCTGAAGAGCCCACCGGTACCGTTACTTCTGCTATATATACACATATCTACTTATATACTTTTCGCCAAATAATGGAAAGATATGCAGTGGACCGACCTGTGACACGTGGCTAAATCCGTTAGCTGGCTAACTTCAGTCTAAAACACAAGGCCTCTCTAAAACTACAGAAGCAGGCCAAAAAAAATACAAATATCTGAGGAAAAATCTGACCTTTTTCGGGTGTTGACTTCCCTCGGTCAAAACGGACAGAACATGACGCACGCAGAGACTCCATTAACTTAGCGCAGGTGTAGTTTGATTCGTCTTGCTCTTCTGTTTCATTAGTGGTTCATGACAGCTGGCGTCTCGCTACTGCCCCTGCTGTATGTACGAAATGTTGACTTAACATGAATGTTTCGTGTTTAGACAACGTATTAGGAATGTGTACGGTCAAGTTGAGACAAAATTACGTTAACCTTAATCGAAAAAAAAATTTTAAATCAACAAATACGCACATGCAGTAGCAATGATTATTATGAGTAAACTGAAAGTAATTATATTATGTAAAATGCACAACCTGCCTTTTTCGTTTTTTTTGAGTGCATGCAATCCAAGCTGAAGTCACTTAATTATGGCATCATAGACGAGTCCACTAGCTCCTGATTCAGCCCCATTGTACTGATGCCCAAGTCTAATGGGTTGATTAGAATTTGTAACGACTTCAGATGCCTAAACCAAGTTCAAGTCTGAGTTTAACTCATACCCATTGCCTCAAGTGGATCACCTCATGTAGTCTTTGATTCCTCAAAGCTATCCTCTAAACTACTCCACAGACTCCTCACCAAGTGACTTTCTCTGACTTGCACTTTTCTCCTCTTCTATTTCTAAATTAAAGAGATTTAATTTCTGATCCATGTTGTCCCTCTGTTAATGTTTTGGTCTGCCTCACTAAATGTTTTTGTAATGGGTTCGTCCCTTTGTGAACGGGTGGCACCACAGACACACAGAATAAATGGGGTTAAGAGTTAAAAGGATAGAGGAAGGATAAAAAGGAAGGAATGAAGTGAAGGTGTGCACGTGCAGGGTTATCGGCAGTGCCCACCTGACATGCGGGCACATGGCTGGCAAATGGCGGCATTGGGCAGAGTGGCAGACTGGAGTATGCAGAAGTAGCACTCCTGCATGTTCCCATAACGGTGACCTCTCCCGCTGAATACGAGCTAAGCTCTCTCAGGGTGTGGCCACAGATGGGGGGCCACAGACTTCACACATTTGCAGAAGGGGGGGCCCATGTAGAGAACCTAAGGAGTGATCGAGGCGCAATAACAGATTTAAGTGCACGCCCATCACAGACGCACGCTGTGACAGTTTTACAATTACATTGGCACATAGGTATACCAAAGCCTTGATTTGCGAAAAACAAAACTCACTCACTCACTCACTCATTGCCTATACCACTTTATACGCGATTGTTCAGGATCGCGGAGAACCTGAAGCGTATCAAGTGTCTTAGGACATGAGATGGGGTACACCATGGACAGGATACCAATCCAACGCAGGACACACACATACACACACTCATTCACACACTATGGGCAATTTGGGAACGTCAATTCACCTAATCTGCAGGTCTTCGGACTGTGGGAAGAAACCGGAGAACCCGCAGGAAACCCACCAAGCATGGGGAGAACATGCAAACGCCATCCACACAGAGACAGAGAGAGGTTCAAGCAGTAGTGCAAACTAAGAACAAAAACATTGCAAGAAATTTGCCTCGGCATGCAAAGCATTTTCGGCATATCAACCAAGTGGGTGGCACATATTTCCAATGGCCGATCAAAAATTCAAGTGAGTTAAAAAAAATTGTTTTTATTTTGTGCAAGATTTAGTGAAACCCTAAGAAAGTTATCAAGGATAGCAGGAGAAAGAAAAGGGAGCCATATTTTACCTCATTTACATCTTTTCTAAATGTTGTTTTTATATGCAAAAATATTATTATATTGTTGGAAATTGATAATATTGGTCATATGTTTTGGATAGCTGGAATTGATGATCTGCATTTACATTAGTTCTTATGGGAAAATGCGTTGCATAACACGTTGCACAGAAAGTTCGCCTTAAGAACTTGCCTCTGGGACAGATTCAATTTGTATGTCAAGGTACCGCTGTATTCTTGATTTCACAAAAAAACCATAAGAATGACATATGTCTGTGTAACTATACAGTATTATGTATATTTACAGTGTTGTGAATGAACTGTGGTTTATATTGGCACCAATTTTACTAATTGCATTGCTGTTCAAAGGAAGATATACAATTCTTTTCTTCCTCCTCCCTGCTGTTGGGATTGTGTTGGGTACATACATTGTAGGACCTGACTCATGTGGCGTCTATGTTGCTTTAAGAAGCAAGAGAAGATTAAGAAGTTGCCAAGGCACAACAAGCACATCTTCTTATGGGAAACACACACACACACACACACACACACACACACACACACACACACACACACACACACACACACACACACACACACACACACACACCCACACACACACACACACACACAGAAGGTCTCTGAGGATGTCATTAATAAGTGCCTGGATGTCCGCCGGTGCATTGGTTAAACCAAATGGGACCACCAGGTATTTATAATGGCCAGTTGGATGTTGAAGATGGTTTTCCGCTCATCCACTGGGAGGAGGAAGGGCAGATGATTCTGGGTGAAAGTGACTCAGAAATAAACTGCTCCATGGCCTCTCACTGGGCAAGAGAGGGAGTAAATTCACCACTTGGATGGAGTGTGTGCCAGGGAGGAGATAAATGGCACAGTCATATTGGCAATGAAAAGATAAAAAGATGTCATTGCTGAACATCTGGCGGAGATCGTGGGAACCTTAGATAAGCTGGGGATCTCATCCTGTGAGACAGGTAAGGTCTTTCCTGATGAGGCAGAATGAAGACATGAGGAAAGGCAGGTAGAACTCCAGGAGAAGATCAAATTCTGACTCCAGAGTCTATGAGGGCATGTGTAGTGTGGGGCTGATTGGCGTGGATCAGGGTCACCGGAAAACATGAGTGAAGGTTTTCTGCCTTCTAACCTTTTAATAGACAAATCTGTAGGACATTTCCAGTCTGACCACAGTAAAAGTGTGCACCATCTTCCTTTTGATGGTGATGTCATTTACACAAAATGTGTGTGCGGTTGACCTGCATAGGCTCTGGGGGAAACTTAGGAGGGGACAGGACAGACACTGGTGTTGTTCGTCTTGTTGGGTCCAGTTATGGCTATCGATACCTGTCGCCAGATGCTCTCAACCTGCCAGCTCTTCCATGACTGTGTCCATGAAAAAATGTATCAAAGAGTGCCTCAACATTCCAAGCACCAAAGGGAGCCAGAGTCTCTAAATTGATGGCGTAGTTGGAGACAGATTGAGATCCCTGGCGTAGCTTGAGTATCTCGCCAGCTGCCTGGTAGAAGATCAGAAACCCTTTTCATTTCGACTGTGAAAGTCTTGTAGGCAGAGCAGCAGGGAAAGGAGGTGATTGATTATATGTGCGGGGCAGGAGGTTATCTGTACAGTGAGAGCAATTTAAGTGATGGTGTGAAGGGTGTTAGTGATTTGCAGGATGTTCTGCTGGTGAGCACCCAGGAGAACCTCCTGTTTCTCTATAGCCACGCTCTGCTGTGCAGCACTTCCTGGCTCCATGGCTGGCCAGGTTATACTGTCTCAGAAAGCATGAGGGTGAAGGATCCAAGTGCATGGAGTACATTGCACACAAGCACTTGATGCTTGCAGACTCAGTAGCTGGTGTTTATGGAATAAAATCACTGTCAAAAATAATCGTGCGTAAAAAAAAGATTTGTGTGTCATTCTGTGTTTTGTCCGAGTTGGATTCCGAAATCTATGGCCACAACTCAATATACGACTCTGACAGACACAAAACTCGTTTTTACAACTCCTCTGTTATACGGACGAATTGAGAAATTACGCCCATGAATGTAGAGTGTTAAACCACTGTCAACAATACATCATCAAGGCCACATGCACAGGCATTAATATCCGAGGGAAGAAGAAGCGATTCGGCCACCGTTTTAAACCACCGGAGCCAAAATGGCATATCAGCAGCCGAGCGCTCTCTCATCGTCTCAGGTGCGTTTATTTTTCACAGATTCGTACATGTTTAAGAGAAGTAAAATGACAGAGATGTTTTAACTATAGCAGGTAAGATTTTAGGAGTTCAAAACGGTGGCAGGGCGCATGCGCCGAATCGATTCCTCCTCCGTCGGATATTAATGCCTGTGCATGTGGCCTTGATGACGTATTTTTGACAGTGGTTTAACACACTACATTCAATTTCTCAATTCGTCCGTGTAACAGAGGAGTTGTAAAAACAAGTTTTGTGTCTGCAAACGGTCAGAGTAGTATATTTCAGAGTTGTACTGTAACAAACATACAAAATATATTATCTGTAAGCTGACGTGGCCGTAGATTTTGGAATCCAACTCGGACAAAACGCAGAATTACACACAAATCTTTTTTTTTTACGCACGATTATTTTTGACAGTGATTTTATTCCATAGTGTTTAGAGTGAGAGTGTGGTGTTTCCAGTCAATGAGCTCTGCAGCGAGAATGTAGAAGTGCCTAGCCAGCGTGTGTAGATTGCAAGCAATGTGTTTCCAGTCAATGAGCTCCGTAGCGACAGGCTATTTAATCCGTGAAGAATATTCACAGTGATGGAACAAGCAAAGGTAAAAACTGGAGTCAAAAAAGTCTATAACTAAAGCTTGTGGTTGAAAGGCAATCGCAAAGGTTGGCAGCAGTGAATCCTAGAAGAGAGTAAATCTGTGGCGTGAAACAAAGGAAGATTTGGTAAAACAAATTGTGGTCAAGATCCAGATGGTCAAAGCAGAAAAGAACGCTGCAATGCTGGCATGTAGATTGTTACCTAAGTGCACATTAAATAGAAAACTGTGATGAGAAATTGGCAACAGTTCAGTCTGAGCGATGAGTGAGGCAGCAAAAGACAAGGAGTGGAATGGAACATGGAACGAGAGGGCTCAAGTCATGATGGCTTTGCCTGAGATGAGGGTGTTACCTGGCGTGCCATGACATTAGGAGCTAATGGCGCAATGCAATGTTTTGCATTGCGCCATTACAAGATTAAGTTCAGCCTTTGTTCACCACACAAACATTAATGCAGAGTGAAATTCTTTAGTCTTCACATATCCCAGCTTTTTGTTAGTAGGCTAGTACAGGGTCAGCCATAATACAGCACCCCTGGAGCTAATGGGGTTAAGGACCTCAACTGCTCAAGGGCCCAACTGCGGCAACCTAGCAGAGCTGGGGCTCGAACCACTGCCTTACCAATCAATAACTCACACTGGAGCACTCTCATGTCAAAACTAATGCAAACTATCAGAGCATGTAACAGATAAGATACTCTGTTCTGCATTATGACAAATTTTGTCACCAATATTATTTCCACTCCATCATTTTCTTACAACCGGTTTTGAATTGGGTCGGACAAAATTCTAACCACAAGACGACAAGAATCTGCTATATAAAGGAAGAGGTTTTTCAGTCAGAGATGATTTTCTTTCCTCTCCTTCTGGATTAATGTTTGAGAAGGGCATTGAAGTACTCTGTGGTTGTTTCTCTATAATAATTCTTTAGATAACATTGATTCAGTAGAGAACACAGCGCTACACACTATGTAAACAGATGAGCTGGCGTTTGATTATTGGTGGTTTTATTGGTGGTTATTTTTGATCTCAGACATTTCTGACTTATTTTATTTAATATTGTATAATAATAATAAGTTCTTCAGTCTGACTCAAGGGCAGCAAAATGTTCCACTTTAAAGTGTAATACACTTTAATCTTTTAATCTTCTGCACCTGCTCTCCTCCGTCACACTGGCTTCACACAATTCACAACAAGTGATACATTTCATATTTTAGTTAAAATGTCATGCTTTGTTATAATCTTCTGTTTTTACAGTAATCGGGGAAATCTGCACTCCAGACGGAGCAGACGGACCAACCTTCTCTCCCCACAAGCATCAGTGACACCAGGAAGCTCATGACCCTGTCGCCGGGTCACTGGTTTTCCTTCCTTGGACGACTTTTGATAGGTCATGACCCCTGTACACCAGGACTCATCTCACAAGGGCCCCTGTTTTGGAGTTGCTCTGATCCAGTCATCTAGACATCACAGTCTAGCGTGTGTTATAATCACTCAGATCCTCTCACTTGCACATCTTTCCTTCTTCCAACACATCCATTTCCAGAACTGACTTTTCACTTTCTGCCTGATATATCTCACTCTCTTACCGGTGGTTCTGTATTGATAGCACCAGTGTTAATCACTTCACCAGTCAGTGGGCTTAATGTCAATTCAATTCAATTCAATTTTATTTCTATAGCGCTTTTAACAATGGTCATTGTCTCAAAGCAGCTTCACAGAAATGAAAAGAAGACTTATGGAAATGTATATATGTGTAAGAAAAATGTGACTAGATAATGAGATTGTCCCTGATGAGCAAGCCAAGGGTGACGGCGACAGTGGCAAGGAAAAACTCCCTGAGATGGCAACAGGAAGAAACCTTGAGAGGAACCAGACTCAACAGGGAACCCATCCTCATCTGGGTGATAGCAGATAACAGAAATTGTATAACATCATGTGTGTTATGCAGATGAAAGTTCCATAAACAGAAGTTAATTTAAATTAACACAAAGTCCAGTTCAGCACAGGGATGAGTCAGCAGGTGCAGAGGGCAGATGGGGGTCTGGATCACTGGGAGCTCAGGAGCAGCATGTGTAGATCCAAACCAAAATGAAGAAGAATCCAGCTGGAGTTGGTCCTTCTCTGGATGCCTCTGGGTCAAAGCAGGGTCGGCCTCTGTCTACTGAAGCTGGCACGATCTCCAGATGCCTTGGGATGGGTGGAAAAATAAAGAGCAGGTGAAAAGAATTAGCGTGGTTGCCATTCAGGATAGATGTACTGGAGTATCAGGTAAAGAAATTAATTATGTGTACGCCAGATTAAAGAGATGCGTCTTGAGTCTACTTTGAAATTGGGAAACTGTGTCTGAGCCCCGAACACTGTCAGGAAGGCTATTCCAAAGTTTTGGAGCTAAATATGAAAAGGCCCTACCTCCTTTTGTAGATTTTGATATTCTGGGAACTACCAGTAGTCCGGAGTTTTCTGATCTTAAGGAGCGTCCTGGATTGTAACGTATCAGAAGACTGGTTAGGTATGTGGGAGCTAGACCGTTTAGAGCCTTGTACGTAAGTAATGCTATTTTGTAATTAATTCTAAACTGAACAGGTAGCCAGTGCAAGGATGATAATATTGGGGTTATATGATCATATTTTCTGGATCTAGTGAGAACCCTGGCGGCTGCATTTTGGACTAACTGTAGCTTGTTAATTGAGGATGCAGGACAGCCACCCAGTAATGCATTACAGTAGTCCAGTCTGGAGGTCATGAATGCATGAACCAGCTTTTCTGCATCAGATACAGATAAAAGGTTCCTAAGCTTGGCAATATTTCTAAGGTGGAAAAAGGCTGTTTTTGTGATGTTGGAGATATGATTTTCAAAGGATAAGTTACTGTCTAATATCACACCCAGGTCTTTCACTGTCGAGCTGGTGGTAACAGAACATCCTTCTAAACGCAGGCTGAATTGTGAGAGCTGGTGTGTACTGGTTTTTGGGCCAATAAGTAATATCTCTGTCTTATCTGAATTTAGTAGAAGAAAATTATCGGTCATCCAGTCTTTTATATCTTGAATACACTCAGTTAGTCTAGACAATTTGGGTATTTCATCTGGTTTTGTGGAAATGTATAACTGAGTATCATCAGCATAACAATGGAAACTAATCCCATGTCTTCTGATGATGTTACCCAAGGGAAGCATGTATACTGAGAACAACAGAGGTCCTAAAACTGACCCTTGTGGCACCCCATATTTCACTGGCATTACACCAGACTGTTCTCCATTCAGATCTACAAAATGGAATCGATCAGACAGGTAGGATCTAAACCATTTTAACGCCTGTCCCTGAATACCAATGTGATTTTGTAAGCGATCTATTAGAATATCATGATCTATAGTGTCGAATGCAGCACTAAGATCAAGTAAGACAAGAATTGAGATGCAGCCTTGGTCTGAAGCTAAAAACAAGTCATTTGCAATTTTAACTAGTGCAGTTTCTGTACTATGATGGGGCCTGAAACCTGACTGAAATTCCTCGAGGATATCGTTTTCCTGCAAGAATGTGCATATTTGGGCTGATACTATCTTTTCTAATATCTTTGATATAAACGGAAGGTTTGAAATCGGTCTTAGATTTTTTAAGAAGAGGCTTAATAACTGCCAACTTGAAAGGTTTAGGGACATGACCTAGACATAATGAAGAGTTGATAATATTTAGAAGTGGCGCTCCGGCTATACTTATCACTTCTTTTAAAAGTCTAGTTGGGATTGGATCCAACAAGCATGTTGTTGATTTAGCCGAGGTGATAAGTTTGTACAGCTCTTCCTGTCCTACACCTGTAAAGCTCTGAAAATCAAATTGTGAAGCTTTAGACTGGACTGGATCATGAGATGTTAGAGGTTGAATTTCCATTATTTTCTTCCTGATACTATCAATCTTTTCATTGAAGAAGTTCATGAAGTCTTCACTTCTAAGCTGTGATGGGATACTCCCTGCAGGCATCTTAGGATTTGTTAGGCTAGCCACTGTACTAAATAGGAACCTGGGATTGTTTTGGTTTCTTGCTATGAGTTGGCTCAGATGCTCGGCCCTAGCCGCTTTTAGAGCCCGTCTATAGCTGCACATACTACCTTTATACGCGATTCTAAAAACTTCTAATTTAGTTTTTCTCCATTTTCGCTCGTGGTTACGGGTTGCTCTCTTTAGGGCGCGAGTATGACTGTTGTACCATGGTGCAAGTGTTTTATCTCTGACTTTTTTTAATCTGATGGGAGCAACAGTGTCTAATGTACTGGTAAAAATAGTGCCCATGCTGCTAGTCACTTCATCTAGATCGTCTGCACTTAGGGGTCTGATAAGAAATTGGGACAGATCCGGCAGATTACCTGTGAATTTGTCTTTAGTAGTCGGATTAATATTTCTACTGAATTGATAACGTGGGGAGGCACAGCTACGATGTTCTACAGGTAGAGTATATACTAAGAGATGATGATCTGTGATATCATCACTTTGTGGTAGAATGTCTATATTAGAGACATCTATACCATGGGATATAATTAAATCTAGCGTATGATTAAAGCGATGAGTTGGTCTATTTATATTTTGTTTAACCCCAAAGGAATTTAGCAAATCTATAAATGCGAGTGCTGAAGTGTTGTTAGCATCGTCTACATGAATGTTAAAGTCTCCTACTATCAGCACTTTGTCAGAGTTAACCAATAGGTCTGATAGCAGATGTCCAAACTCTTTAAGAAAATCGACATATGGCCCTGGGGGTCTGTACACGGTGGCCAGAACGAAGTGTTGCAAGGGTTTATTATGTATTTCGCTGAGTGCAACATTAATGATAAGCACTTCAAACGAGTTGAACTTGGGCCTTGTTTTCTGGGTAACAGTGAGAACATCACTGTAGATAGTTGCGACACCACCACCACGACCAGTTTGACGGGGTTCGTGCTTATAGAAATATCCTGACGGAGTAGACTCATTTAAACCAATATATTCATTTGGTCTGAGCCAGGTTTCAGTAAGGCAGAGTGCGTCAAGGCAGCAATCTGAGATAATTTCATTAACAATCAGAGCTTTAGGCGCAAGGGATCTGATGTTGAGAAGCCCAAACTTTAGAGGTATATTGTGATTACTTACTTGGCCTTTTTCTGGTTTTATAGTTATTAGATTGTTTCGAGCAATTTTAACAAATTTATTCTTTTTTCTCACTATTCGGGGAACAGACACAGTTTCTATAGGACAAGCTATGTGTGCGCGTCTATCTGTGTGGTAAGTTGCATTGTGACTATTATGTTTGGAATCTAAGACACGACTTACCGCCAGTCAGATGGTTCGTAGTGTCCTGGAGATGTTGTCTGAGAGGACTGCTGCTCCAGCTCTGCTAGGGTGCAGTCCATCGGTGTGGTAGAGCCTAGGACGCTCCCAGAAAACATTCCAATTATCAACAAAGGGTAATCTCTGTTGCTGACACCAAGATTGTAACCATTCATTAAAAGCGAACAATCTACTGAACCTCTCGATTCCTCGCTGGAATGTGGGAAGCGGTCCGGATACGATGATCCTTGTCGTGGGTGATGTGCTGCGGACAATGTGACTGATGATTAGTGTGTAGTGTATTTAGTGAATGTAAACGGTGTACATAGTTATAGTGGGTGAGTAATATGTAGTGTGTGTGTTTGTGTGTGTACTAGAGAGAGGAAGAAGGGCGGGACTGAGCTGTATATAAGTTTGGCTCAGTTACTATTACACTTTCCAGTGCTCACTCTTGAGTCATCATGGCAACCAGTATGCTCGGACTTCTAGGAGTTTTTTTGTTCATTTTGGGGACAAACACATCTCCTAATCTGCCTCTTTTAAATGTGAAAAAGGTAAAAACAATTTAATAATACCAATACTTATTTAAAATAAATAATAATGCTGAAGAAAAACTACAACAGGCAGCACCATTCAATTTCTTGCTTTCAAGATTTGGAATAATCATCAGACACACCTGTTTATTATCAGTATCGAGCTATTTAAAAGATTCTGCTTCACAATTTCCGATTTAATTTTATTTGTGTAGTGCTTTTAACAACAGTCATTCTCGCAAAGCAGCTTGACAGAATTAAAATAAAATTATGGAAGTTTGTATGAAATGTGAGAAAGTTGATCAGGGCGATGGTGCTGAGGGTAAAACTCCCTGAGATGGCAGTAAGAAGAAACCTTGAGAGGAACCGGACTCACCAGGGAACCCATCCTCATCTGGGTGATAATGGATAGCAGGGATTGATCTGCACTCATACTGTGTGTTAGGAGGCTGGAAGTTCAGTATAACAGGAGATGTTAATTGATAACTATTCTATTCACTTAATCCATGTCTTCAAACAGGAAGAAGAATTATACTCACATATGAGGAGCACACAAAGATATATATATATATAAGATATAAAGATATTATATTAGAACAGAAATTTATAGGTTTATGATTTAGAAATTACAAATTAGACCAAATGGATTTGATTATAAAATAAGTATTATAAAAAATTACATGTTGTATAGGGAAAAAATAAATATATTTTTTTAATATACAAGATGTATTTTTGATATTGCTTATTTAATAATAAAAATAATTCTGTTAACATTTTCATCATAAATATTTATTTAGTGCAAGCATTTTTGTATTACATGACAAATCCCTGTAAAATAAATGTGCCACAAAATAAACATTATATGAAAATTATGGTCTCGACACCTGTCACGTGCCTAGGGTTAATTATAATAGTTATATCATATTTGATAACAATAAACCTATGAATTTATGTTGTAATATAATATTTGATAGAGATTATGTAGGGGGGCAATCTGTGGCAGGGGGGCATTTTAGCGCATAACACCGGTCTTCCGTGGTGAAATAGCGAATAAATTTCTTCATCCGTCGTCTGATACTGAGTGCGGCTTGTGCCATCACTTTGGGCCGTACATGCACTCATCAATGTGTTCACCATCCCTTCATGCCGACTCACTCATCCTTTCTAAGGATGGCGCTGTGTTTCGATGACGTCATGTTTCATTCAATATATTCAGACTTTTCATTCAATATATCAGTTTTCAATCCATATATTCAGATTTCATTCAATATATATAGAGATTCAATCAATATATTCGGAATCCATTCAATATTCTCACGTTTCATTCAATATATTCAGAGTTTTCATTAAGTTCTCTCATGAATATTTTCCTAAACGACATGCCATAATATATATATATAAAAAAATCATCATGTTCCCATATGAGTACGGGTCTCAGGAGCTTAATAACATTCACAACCATCTTGAATGGAAACCTTTAGGAATCTGATGGAAAACATTAAGTTATTCTTGAAGTCCATCACATGATGGAAACAGTCAGATATTTTTCTCATTGAATTAAGTGGAGTCCAGTTATGAGATCCTGTTTGCACCTTGCCTAAGCCTTTGTATGTTTTAGACCTTGAGGTTACCTGTTGTAGTGTTAAAATGTATTTTTATTTTTCCACTGTTTGCCCTTAGATGGCAGGAAAGTGGTACATGTTAGGTACAGCCTTTGGTGCAGGATGGATAGAAACTCCGACACTGATGGAGATGGTTTCTAAACACTATCTGAAACCCGTCGCTAAGGGAGACCTGGAAGTGTACAGCCTACATATGACGTGAGTGACAGAAAAACCACACAGTGAAAACACATTAAACACAGAGGCTTTGAATATAAGTCTGTGTGTGTGTGTGTGTGTGTGTGTGTGTGTCTGTAGGACCAAGGGTCCTACAAGCATAATCTGTACCAGGATATCTAATTTGTTTGAGAAAACCAAAACTCCAGAAATATTTAGCTTCAGTGGCTTGGGTAAGTCTGAAACACACAGCAGACTTTATGAAGGTGTACATGACTGTGATCAAAGAGTTATAAATGATGTACATAAATTATCAACCGTTAATAAGCACAGTAACATGTTGAAATGCATTGTTAAGTGCACTAATATACCAACCTGATAAACACTGGCCACAAACCAAACATGAATTCTGTTTTATACATATAGTCTATTGATTGCAACGTTGGTATGACGGGCGTTCACAGACGCATTGCTCACTACATGTTCCCTCATAGTACCTCTGTGTCTTTGGTTGGAGTCCTGTAAGCATCACTCCACTCTCACTCATCCTCTACTCACTCCCTGTATACTTCCCGCTCCTTTAAAGCCGACTTTCCTCTGCTCTCTCTCCTTCGAGCTTGCTCCCATAAACAGCCTCTCCTGCGTAGATTTCCTGCACAAGAGCAGTATATGCTCAACTGTCTAACCTTCACTGCAAACCTCACCAGAGTCCAGTTGGGTGTTCACTCCTTAAGGTTGCTGTGTCGAATTCTTGTCTGCTAATTAATGCTTTCTCTCTCTGACCCCCCCAACACCCCCCCGATCCCCCCTCTCCTTATCACATCTACTTTATCCTGTATTTTCTAGCTAGGTCAGTTGTCTTGTCAACATGTTTGTTAACAGTAATAATTTCAAATAAAGCTCAGTGACATGTAATAAAGTACACAAATGTGGTATAAAGCAATGTTAAATGCATGAATATGTTATAAGGCATTATTAAGTGCAATAACATGCTATAAGGCATTGCTAAGCACAGTGGTGTATTATAAAGCATTATTAAGCACAGTACTATGTCACATTGCTGTGTTTCTCCCTCAGACAACAAGGCATCAATTGAAGTCAGTGTTTTGGAAGTGAACTACGAGGAGTACTTTATCTCCCAGCACAAAAAGACCATGAATGGAAATGTTACCTTCAGCCTCAGGCTCTTCGGTCAGTCACCAGCTATTTATGCAGATATTATTGCTTTATTTTAATGATATTATACTCGTACTGAAATAGGGCTAGATTGTTATTAAACTCTTGTTGATTAAGACTATATTTTTATTGATGTCAACATGTGGGGATGCACTGATAGGATAATTTATCATTTGTGTATGTGCGTGTGTGTGTGCGTGTGTGTGCGCGCGCGCGTGTGTGTGTGTGTGTGTGTGTGTGTGTGTGTGTGTGTGTGTGTGTGTGTGTGTGTGTGTGTGTGTGTGTGTGAGACAGCCCGTAAGCCTGCGGCGAGTCTGGAAGTTAAGAATAAGCTCAATCAGGTTGCTCTGAAGCAGAAGCTCATCCCAGAGAAAATCATCTTCCTCCCTTACCTGGGTATGACACTGTAGCGAACACAACAACACACACACTAATTTAGTGAATTTATGATGATCCACATCTATTGTTGTAGTCAATGGAGCCAAGATTTTGATGAACTCTCTGATTTTTTTAGGTGAATGCAAGTGAAGAACTGAACCTGACCTCTGACCCCTACAGAAATCATCACTATGCACACACATAAATTACACTCGACCACCTGATCAGGGTTTCAGCTTCTGTTCCCTGCAGCTGGAGTTTAAATGTGTCGACTAATCTACCGCTTCAAGCAATAAAACGTGATTTACTGGCTGCTTCTGGTCCTTATTATTGAAATCATTCTGTTACTCTACAGAAATGTGTGTACTCAAACCAAAATAATACATTTACCGTTCGGTCTCCCACAGCGACAGCATCAGGGGTGTGTGTTTGCTGGCTTTAATGCTAAGTGGCGCTATAACTATAAACTTAGTCCATTCTCTCAAGGATTAATGAGCCGCAGCTCGATGACAGCTACACGTGATAGCAGATAAACTCAAGTGAAACGTTGTAATTAGACAAATTCATGATCACATTAGTAAAATTACAATACAAATAAAAAATGTAAATTATATGTAGGCGTAAATATAGGCCTTATTTGCATCGAATTTAAGCAAAGTAAACATTAACACAGTGAGCCTTTAGATTTTATCATGTGTAACACCAGCATAGCCAGAAGACAGACTGGTTTGGAAAAAGTGAGTGTGCCACAGTTATTGCCAGATTAATATGCAAAAAATATATAATAAAACTACAGAAGCTACATAACCTTTATAAGACTTTATTTTTATTAAAGTGCACTCACGATGATGACAAAATGTCAGAAAATAATGAAACCAAACAGGGGGCGCTATTTTAAAAAGAGTCTAAAAGGAATCCAAAACTCTGTATATGCCTGCTATATCTATACTTATAGAAAGTGAAATGTCTGCTTTTATATAAACTAATGGAAAACAAATTTCAGATTATGTAACTCGTATGAAAAGTGAATCATTGGCGCATCCACTGCTGCAGAGATGACATGATCACCTTCATCACTACAGCCGAAAACAAAGACATCACTGATTCATCATTGAATTATTAAAATGGTCAAAGTCAGTCACCTTGCTGTTTTTCCCTGACACATTCATAATGATAAGTCTACTTCTGCCGGTGTGCTCTGGAAAACTTTATGCGTGCGGTTGAGCGCTGATTAGACCCAACATCTCTTCTCTCTTTCTCCCTCTAACTCTCCTTGTCTCTCTCTCTCTCTCTCTCTCTCTCTCTCTCTCACTACACACGTCTCTCCAGACCCCCTCTGTCCTCTGGACCTGTCTGACTCGTCCTGCTTCTGGTTGGAGATCTCGTCACATGGAGCCCCGTGTGGTCTGCAGACAGGTGTTCTCTGAGGACTCCTGACTGCAGTCACTCGATAGTTCAGGACTGAAGTTTCCTACAGTCTGCCTGAGTCTCCAATCATGAACTGGACTCCATATGAACTTAAACACATCTCCTGTTATAATGAACTTCTAGGCTTTTAATTCTTTGTGAAAATGGCCATTCTTAAAAGCGCTATACAAATAAAATTGAATTGAATTGAATTATTGGTGTTACAGACACTGTGCTTTTTGCTGAACATTGCAAAACATCCCAGTTCTACAACGTAGGATCTAATGTCATGGTGCTGTGTTTTGAGTACGCTTATACTGTGTGGTCAAATGGCTTCAACAAGATGATGTCAGGTCCTGTTACATGCTAACAATGCCACTAGAGCACTTGCATGTCACAACTAAGGCAAACTAACAGAGCATACACACGTGGAAAAAATTGTTGGTACCCTTCGGTCAATGGAAGAAAAACTCACAATGGTCACATAAATAACTTTAATCTGACAAAAGTAATAATTAAAAAAAATTCTATGAATGTTAACCAATGAAAGTCAGACATTGTTTTTCAACCATGCTTCAACAGAATTATTTAAAAAAATTAACTCAAGGAACAGGCCTGGACAAAAATGATGGTATACCTAGAAAATACTGAAAATAATATGACCAAAGGGACATGTTAATTCAAGGTGTGCCCACTAATTAGCATCACTGGTGTCTACAATCTTGTAATCAGTCAGTGGGCCTATATATAGGGCTCCAGGTAGTCACTGTGTTGTTTGGTGACATGGTATGTACCACACTCAACATGGACCAGAGGAAGCGAAGGAAAGAGTTAGGCCAGGAGATTCGAAAGAAAATTATAGACAAGCATGTTAAAGGTAAAGGCTATAAGACCATTTCCAAGCAGTTAGATGTTCCTGTGACTACAGTTGCACATATTATTCAGAAATTTAAGATCCATGGGGCTGTAGCTAACCTCCCTGGACATGGCCGCAGGAGGAAAATTCATGACAAATCAAAGAGATGGATAATCCGAATGGTAACAAAAGAGCCCAGGAAGACCTCTAAAGAGATCCAAGGTGAACTTCATGCTCAAGGAACATCAGTGTCAGATCGCACCATCCGTCGTTGTTTGAGCCAAAGTGAACTACATGGGAGACGACCAAGGAGGACACCATGTTGACAAGCCACAAAGCTTCTGGGAGAATGTTCTATGGACAGATGAGACAAAAATGGAACTTTTTGCCAAGGCACATCAGCTCTATGTTCACAGATGGAAAAATGAAGCATATTAAGAAAAGAACACTGTTCTTACTGTGAAACATGGAGGAGGCTCTGTTATGTTCTGGGGCTGCTTTGCTGCATCTGGCACGGGGTGTCTTGAATCTGTGCAGGGTACAATGAAATCTCAAGACTATCAAGGGATTCTAGAGAGAAATGTGCTGGCCAGTGTCAGAAAGCTGGGTGTCAGTCACAGGTCATGGGTCTTGCAACAGGACAATGACCCAAAACGCACCGCTAAAAACACCCAAGAATGGCTAAGAGGAAAACATTGGACTATTCTAAAGTGGATTTCTATGAGCCCTGACCACAATCCTATTGAGCATCTTTGGAAGGAGCTGAAACATGCTGTCTGGAAAAGGCAGCCTTCAAACCGGAAACAAGGCAACACAGGCCTGTTTCCTGAGTTCATTTTTTTAAATTCCATTGAAGCATGGTTGAAAAGCAATGTCTGACTTTCATTGGTTAACATTCATAGAATTCTTATTTATTATTACTTTTGCCACGTGTGTATGAAACAAACATCTTTCCATCTCTTATGTGTACAGAGCTCTGACTCAAGCAATATAATTTTCACTCGAATGAACACAATGAATAAGATACTGAATTAAAGATTGAGTAGGGTGTTATTGTTGTTTGTGGTTTTATCGCCTTCAGGAGATAAAACTCCAGGACCAAGGTGCTACATGCATGCAACATAAATTAACAGAAACTAACTGTAGCTAACTAGGACACCTAATTAGCTGACTAGCTAAGACAAACCAAATTTACACCATAAATTATAAGAAAAATATTCTCTATAAGTACTATACACACGTCATTACTATATACATTTTCTGATATACTGTGAGCAAAGTGTTCTTGTTTAAATAAACTTTTACCTTTTAATTTCTGCACCTGCTATATATATATATATATATAAAGTAAATTTAACTAAGAAAGAATAAAATAAAATATAAAATATCTGTATGATACAAAATACAAAATATACATTATAGGAAAATATAAGAAAAATATAAGAGAATAAGAAAAACCTAGCTGTACGTACAATAAAAAATAGAGAATTGTGGGAATGGAGTGAACATAAAAGAACGGAATGTCCAGGGGTGTGGAAATATGCAGCAAAGTGTCATATTAAAGTGGCTTGTGTGCATATTTAAAGTGTCTTATGTGCATAATGTCCAGAGTGAGTGCAGAAACATGTGTAGATGTGCAAAATGGATCAGTACTGTGTGGTGTTCTGATTAAGAGACCGTATCCCCTGTGGGAAGAAGCTCCTCCTCAGTCTCTCTGTGTTGGTCTTCAGGGAGCTGAATCGCGTTCCTGACCTCAACAGAGAGAACAGTCCATTGCTTGGGTGACTGAGGTCCTTCATGATCTTCCTGGCCTTGGTCCAGCACCACTTGTGTAGATTGAGTGCAGGTCAGGGAGCTCAGTGTGGATGATGCGCTCAGCTGATTGCACCACCCTCTGAAGAGCTCGTCTGTTCTGCATGGCGCTTTTCCCGAACCAGGTTGTTATGTTTCCCGTCAGGATGCTCTCTATGGTGCAAAAGTAGAAGTTCCTAAGCACCTTAGAGGGCAGTCTAAAGTCTCTCAGGCATCTGAGGTGGTAAAGATGCTGCCGGGCCTTTTTCACCATGGTGTTGATGTGACAAGACCATGAAGCTGTCCACTCTCTCCACTGGACTCTTGTTGATGGGGGTCTGGTAGTTCCTCTTCTGCTTTGCACTAAAGTCCACTATCAACTCCTTTGTCTTGCTGACGTTTAGAAGGAGGTTGTTCCTCTGGCACCAGTTTTCCAGATTTCCAATCTCCTTGAGGTAGGCCGTCTCATCGTTGTCAGTGATCAGGCCCACCACGACGGTGTCGTCAGCAAACTTGATGATGGTGGTGGAGTTGGTAGAGTCTACGCAGTCGTGCGTGTACAGTGAGTACAGTAGAGGGCTCAGAACACAACCCTGAGGGGCTCCAGTGCTGAGAGTGATGGAGGCTGAGACATGTCTGCCCATAGAAATACTGTAAGTAATTTTTCAGCTTTATTCAAATTGCATATACACGTACGTTTTACTTGCAGTACAACTACTATTTAAACTGCAGTAGGTGTTTAATATTAACTGTAGTATTGCAGTATTACTGCATTATGACTGCATTATATTGCAGGATTACTGCAGTATTACTGCAGTAGTTATTACAATATTACTGCAGTAGTTATTACAGTATTACTGCAGTTGTTATTGGAGCATTACTGCAGTATTATTACAGTATTACTGCAGTAATATTACAGTATTACTGCAGTATTACTACAGTATTACTGCAGTTGTTATTGGAGCATTACTGCAGTATTAAGAAAAAATGCATTGTTTTCTGTCCAAATCACTGCGTTTCCTGCATATATACTGCATATGTAGAAAACTGACAGTTTTGACAGTTATTTCTTGTAAGGGTTGACTCATGGTGAACATTAAACCAATCACAAATGAGAACAAATTCTTGTAATTATAATTGAGAAGGTTGTAATATAAAGAGGAATCAGACATTAAACATTCACTCACTCATCATCATTACCGCTCAATCCTGTATTCAGGGTCATGGGTGCCTGGAGCCTATCCCAGGAGACTTAGGGCACGAGGCAGGATACACCCTGGACAGGGTGCCAACCCATCACAGGGCACACAGGCATACACACACTCATTCACACACTATGGCGATTGCCAATTAACCTAACATACATGTCTTTGGAATGTGGGAGGAAACATGTAAACTCATGTAAACATGTAAACTCCTTGCACACAGAGACGGGAATCGAGCCTGGCCGGGGATCGAATCCGGACCCTGGAGGTGCAAGGCGACAGTGCTAACCACTACACCACCGTGCTGCCAGACATTAAACATCAACTTGAAAAATGATCACTGTCCCGCTAAAATAAAGTTCATATCCATGATATGATTTTTCGTTATTGCATAAAAGCAGATGTAGCCTACAGCAGCATTAGATGAAAATATGAAAGTATATACACTAATTCGTAATTACTAATTCGTAATTGTGTAAATAATTTGTAAAGATGGTATTAGTTTTCATTGTTATGCTGATGACACACAATTATATGTCTCTGCAAAACCAGATGAGAAAAAACAGTTTATTAAAATTGAGCAGTGTGTGCAGGACATAAGAGATTGGATATTCATTAATTTTCTTCTGCTTAATCCTGATAAAACAGAAGTTCTAGTTATGAAGTAGCTAGAAATAAGCTTTCTGATCACACTGTAACTTTAAAAGGCCTTTCTGTTCCATCAAATGCAACAGTAAAAGACCTTGGTGTGATTATAGATTCCAGCCTTTCGTTTGAAGCACATTTAGCTATTACCAGGATAGCTTTCTTTCACCTCAGAAATATTGCCAAGATAAGAAACATATTGTAACTAAATGATGCAGAAAAACTAGTTCATGCTTTTATCACCTCTAAGTTGAACTATTGTAACGCTTTACTGTTTGGTTGTTCAACTAAGTATATAAACAAGCTTCAGTTAGTACAGAATGCAGCAGCGAGAGTCCTCACTAAAACCAGAAGATACGAGCACATCACCCCTATCTTATCTACACTGCATTGGCTTCCTGTGAAATTTCGCATCGATTTTAAGATACTACTTTTGACATTTAAAACACTAAATGGTCTCGCGCTGCAGTATCTGAGTGAACTGCTAGTGTCTTACGATCCGCCACGCCTACTTCGATCAAAGAATGCAGGCTGCCTGTCAGTACCACGTATTATGAAAACTACAGCAGGGGGCAGAGCTTTTTCTTACAAAGCCCCAAAGTTATGGAATAGTCTTCCTATTAATGTTCGGGACTCAACACAGTCTCAGTGTTTAAGTCTAGGCTAAAAACTTATTTATTTAGCCAAGCATTTTTGTAAATAGATTAGCCTTAGTTAAAGGAGCAGATCTGGGGGACTTATGGATGTAGAGTATTCTGGTGAACTGGTATGTTTAGATGCTGTCTTCCCCACTCTCATTGATCACTCAGGTTTGTTGACGGTTAGGTGATTGGTCGCTTTATATCTCAGGGAGCCCTCATGTCTGTGTTTCCTTCTGGCTCTCCCTTTTAGTTACGTTGTTATGGTTAGTCCTGCCGGAGTCCCTGCTTGCACTTTGCGCTAAATATACATTCACCTTATACATGTTGACTGTGACCATACCTAACTGCCATCTCTCCTTATCTTCTGCTCTCTCCTGTTCTGCTCTCTCCTCTCTCTCTCTCCCTCTCTCCTTTTCCCTCTCCCTGTTTCTCTGTCGAGCTATACATGTCGCTCCTGAGTTGCCAGTGATCCAGACCCCTCTGCCCTCTGGACTCGTCTAACCCGTCCTGGAGTCCTGCTTCTGGTTGGAGACATCATCTTTTAATAACATTATCTGTCACTGTTCCTGGAGTGGTTGATCCTGGTCCTCCTGCATCCTCGAGAGCCACAACCCTGCACTACTCACTGCTGATTACCTGATCATTTGTGTTGAGCAATAAGTGTGTGTTTTTGTGTGTGTGGTCAGCTCAAAGCACTTTTGTTTAGTGTTAAATCCAATAAGGTAGACTGATTTGATTTATCTGCTTAAGACCTAACTCTGCTCTAAAGTAAATAATTTTATAAGAATCAAGGTACAATTTCATTTGTGAATTCCAGTTATCATAATCATGATTCTGTTCCTGAAAAAAAAAAAAAAAAAAACACCACCACCTCACCCACAAAATAGACCAAACTGTGCTGTAAATAAGTGCCTATTGCACAGATCAACCA
This sequence comes from Clarias magur, assembly GCA_013621035.1. Lineage (NCBI taxonomy): Eukaryota > Metazoa > Chordata > Actinopteri > Siluriformes > Clariidae > Clarias > Clarias magur. The sequence goes on along the minus strand of QNUK01000544.1, from coordinate 317,025 downwards.
TGTTCCAGTTTCATCTTTTTTTAATTGTAAATATAGTCATTTTCCCACGTAGTACATGTTTGGGTTTTACATTGTAGTCTAAGAAATTTGGAAAAGTTGTTGAATGTGGTGAATACTTATGCACAGACTCTGTATTTTGTTTACCTGTTTGCATGAAGATGAATGCATTTTGAGTTGATGTTTATTTGATTTGATTTGTTAATTACAACTCATTATACACTGTGTCATGTTTAAGTACTAAAGTAAATGTTCCGCTCGTAATTTCAGCCACAGCTTGATCTTTACAAAGCGTCATTACTCATACATCCTCTCATAAAACCCTTACATAGTATCCAGATTTTTATTTAAAGACTCAATGTTTTTCTAATCCTGCAGTTTTACAGACTAAACAGATTAATTAATTTAAATGTAAATGAAGCAATCAGGATTAGATCATGTCATGTGTAATGGTGTCGTCTTCCTCCACGTCCATGGTGATTTTCTTTCTTTCTTTTCTTTCTCTAGGGATGCCTGGAGGTTCTGCTACTTTCACGCCCAGCATGTCGAGGGTTGATTCTGTGCCTTTTTTTTACTGCTTTCTTTGCAATTACAGATTTCCCCAACTGAAACCATAAGAACATACAGTGCGCTTCGGTTTATAAACATTTTATTAGTTTTTTATTGAATGACCATGTGAGATGCAAATTCATCTCTAAATTGGTAACTTGATTTAATAATTCATGGATCTGCATGAAGACCACGTGAACATATATTTCATAATGATACAACCAGAAATGATTTTATTTGTCACAATCAAAAACCGGCTCAAGGGAGAGATGGACATATAGTAGTCTAAGTTTAATACATGGTGCTGTGTGGTGTAGTTTTGTTTAAAGGTTTCTGACCTTGCTGTGGCATGAGGATTCACAGGGCAGCATCTGCTTCTGCGGTGATCCCAGAGCCACTCCCAACACCCGAATCTCTCGTACCAGCGCCGCCAGTTCGTCCGGCTCCAGTGACGCCGCTTGGTCGCTGCCCTTCCAGCTTTTTGTCCAAGGTCACATACCGTTCCAAGACTTTTGCTCCCAGAGCTACAGCAGCCACGGACACACTGATGCCTGCCTCGTGCCCTGAGTAACTAACTGGGATATCTGGGAATTCCTTCTGGTAAGGTAAGAATTAACATCAAATCAGAGAGGGATTTTTATCATACACTATTCTTATTACACTTTTTTCAACCCAAAAGAATCCTCGTTTTTATGATATTTATGATGATATTATTTGTGCTTAAATAAATTGCTGTTCTTGAAGTTTCATTAGTGTAAGAGGAACACTGCAGGAAGGTAAACGCTGTGTTGTGCTTCTCCACCATCTCATAAACACAGCACATGGTCTCCATCGACTGCATCCCGCTGGAGATCACCATCGGAAGACCTGAGGACATGAGCGAGAACGTCTCAACCTGGCCCTGTACATTATTAGAACAGTCCTGTCAATAATACAGTTCTTTAATTTTATATAAAATCTGTACAGGTTTATATGTTTCATGTTGGTTAATAAAATTAAATAAAAAGAGGAAAGACCTCTCTTGGCAGTTTTCTACAGATAAGGAATGTCGCTCTTGATTTCACATTTGCACGAGCATTTTATTGTAACACCTGTGCCGCCTCAGTCTCGGGGGATAAGATCTGGCTCACCGGATTACTGAGCCGCCTCATTGTCTCCCCCTAGTGTGTCTGCGTGGGTATATGTTTCACTTTTGCACTTAATCAAGTTCACCTGTGTCTCCCTCATGTGTCTCTATTTAAACCAGCTGACCGCTCAGTTCCCCGTCAGTTCGCTGTGTGTTTTCTTGTCGTGTGTGGCCAGACAGGCCATTATCTCTCTTCTTCTCTCAGGAGTGACCGAGGCTGTAGAGTCGAGGCGGAGTGAGTTTCCGAAAGAGACTGTTATATTCCAAAGTCAAGTTCAAGCGAGCTGCACTCGTAAACCCTGAGTTGGTATTCCGGCGTCAGCCAGAGGGGCTGATCTTCAGCAAGTGCGTACTACAGCCGACTCTCTCGCCAGATTGGGCCACTGCAGTTTGGAGTGCCGGAGGAGGGGTTACGCGCAGCTACAACAGGTTCGTCGAGGCCCTTCACGCTGTTTTTGACCATCCGGATCAAAGTAAATCGGGGAGCAACAGTTGTTGAAGTTGCGGCAAGGGAATGCCACTGTCGCCGACTACGCTGCAAAATTTCGAATCCTGGCCGAGGAAAGTGGATGGTGCGAGGCCAGCCTCCTCGCCAGGTTCCGTGATGGGCTACAGGCGGAGGTGCAACTCGAGCTCGCCTGTAGAGACACTGGCTTGGCTCTGCAAGAAGTGGTAGATCTGGCAATCAAGCTGGATCAGCACCTCCGCGGACAGCGACCGCAGGTGGCATCACGGCAGTCGGGAAAACGACTAGACGCAGGTCGTGCCGGCAACCTCAACAAACCCCGACCTGAAAGGCGCGAAGGGTCTCCCCCGGAACCGATGGACATCAGTTCTTCCCATCTATCCTCGCAGGAAAAGTTGAGAAGATTGAAAGTCGGCTTATGCTTGTACTGCGGAGGGGAGAATCATCGCGTTAACACCTGTCCACTGTTACATGTAACCCACCACACCCCACCCCGCACGTCACAACCATTTTGTTTAAAAGCACAAATTTCATTTAATAATCATTCTGTATCTGTTTGTCTTCTTATAGATTCGTGGTCGGCTGGCAACTTCGTCTCATCTTCTGTGATTTCCTCGCTGCGAGCTCCTGTGTCGAAGCTTCCCTATCCGATCGCAGTAAGAGCTCTGGATGGTCGCAAATGAACACAATCGCCTCTTGAATTAATGTCAGCGCCCCTACGGTTAACATTCCCCGGTCATGCCGAAGAGTTAAAATTTTTCGTACTCCCTCGGTTAGATCAGTCCGTCGTGCTGGGCTTACCCTGGCTCAGCTCTCACAATCCCAATTTTGATTGGGCAATATAACGCATTACATCCTGGTCCCCAAGATGCGCTACATTATGTACACCATCGACATTGATGGTCCAAACCACTACAATTGAGAGTCCGAGCGAACAAATAGTAGTCGCTGTACCATCTAAGTATGCACAATTTCAGGATGTGTTTAGTGTTAGGGCAGCTGCACGGCTTCCCCCCGACCGTCCGTGGGATTGTGCGATAGAGCTTTTGCCGGGGAAAATACCGCCTAGCTCGCATATTTACCCTTTGTCCGTGGAAGAAACACGGGCCATGGAAGAGTATGTGAGCGAAGCTCTTCAGCAAGGGCTCATCAGCAAGTCCACGTCTCCCTCGTCGGCAGGTTTTTTTTTCATTGAGAAAAAAGGTGGGGGCTTATGTCCGTGCATTGATTACCGTGGTCTTAATGCAGTGACAGTAAAATATAAGCACCCACTACCACTGGTTCCGGCAGCCATCGACCAGCTCCGCTGAGCTTCCATCTTTACTAAGCTCGATCTCCGCATCGCATATAACCTCGTTCGTGTATGTAAAGGCGATGAGTGGAATACTGGGTTTAGCATGACATCAGGTCATTACGAGTACAACGTGATGGCTTATGGATTGGTAAACGCACCTGCGGTGTTTCAGGGGTTTATGAATGATGTGTTTCGGGATATGTGTAACCGTTTTGTCATAGTGTATCTAGATGATATTCTAGTATACTCGCGGTCATATTCTGAACACGTTCGGCATGTAACCGCCGTTCTGCCTCGCCTGCGCGAACATGGGCTCTATGTGAAGGCAAAGAAGTGCGACTTCCATATGAACGAGGTTGCATTCCTTGGCTATCGCATAGGGCCACAGGGGGTCGAGATGGAAACATCCAAGGTCACGGCGGTGCAACAGTGGCCGGAACCTAGGTCAGTAAAGGCGCTACAAAGCTTTCTTGGGTTTGCCAATTTCTATAAGCGATTCATTAGGGGCTTCAGTCAAGTGGCAGCACCGCTTACGTCGCTATTGAAAGGTAAGCTGAAACGCTTGAGTGAGTTTTCCTCCGAAGTGCGTACGGCGTTTCAACGCCTCAAAACGGCTTTCACTACCGCCCCTATATTAAACCTATCTGACCCTGAGAAACCCTTTGTAGTGGAGGTCGATGTGTCGGAAGTAGGGATAGGAGCGGTGTTGTCACAACGCCAAGGTGATCCAGGAAAACTTTACCCCTGCGCATTTTTCTCAAGGAAATTAACACCTGCGTAACGCAATTATGACATCGGTAATCGGGAATGGCTTGCAGTAAAAGCGGCGTTAGAGGAGTGGCGGCACTGGCTGGAGGGAGCTAAACATCAATTCACCATCCTAACTGACCATCGAATATATCCAGCAAACAAAGAGGCGAAACTCTCGTCAAGCCCGATGGGCGCTGTTCTTTACTCGATTCCATTTTAAAATTACATACCGCCCAGGATCAAAAAATAAGAAAGCCGATGCCCTATCGCATTATTATCCACCATCAGAACAACCCATAAATCCCGATCCCATTTTGCCAGAATCGATGCTTGTAGCTCCAGTTACTTGGGACATAGATTCGGAAATCGCCCGAATAGCACGGGCCGATCCTGCACCACAAGGCTGTCCTCCAAGTAGAATATATGTCCTGGAAACACTTCGTGACAAAATAGTCATAGACACCCACACTAATCAAGCAGCAGGTCACCCTGGGATCACTCGCACTCTACAGCCATTAGAGCAAAGGTTCTGGTGGCCGAGAATGCGAGAAACGGTCAGAACAGTGGTTTCGTCTTGTACAGTATGCGCGACAACTAAAAGTCCTCGTAGCCTACCAGCTGGTAAATTAATGCCCCTACCGACACCGGACAGACCGTGGTCACACATAGCCGTGGATTTTGTAATGGATCTGCCAGTGTCAAAGGGATACACGGTCATATTAGTAGTGGTTGACAGGTTCTCTAAGGGATGTCGATTCATTCCGTTTAGTTCTCTCCCGTCAGCCCTCCAGGTTGCAGAAAGCTTGTTCGATACAATGTTTCGTTGCTATGGTATCCCGGAGGATATTGTTTCAGATCGTGGTCCCCAATTTATCGCTAGAGTCTTTAAGGCTTTCTTCCAGAAATTGGGGACCACCGTTAGCCTCACGTCGGGCTACCACCCCGAGTCGAATGGACAGGCAGAGCGGACTGTCCAAGAACTCGGGAGATACCTCCGCGCACACTGTAGCAGTAGACAACATGAATGGGCCGACTGTTTAATCTGGGCGGAATATGCGCAAAATTCATTGCGGCCTGACGCCGTTCCAGTGTGTGCTAGGGCATCAGCCACCGCTTTGTCCCTGGGATGCCACTCCCACCGAAGTACCCGTGGTGGATCAGTGGTTTAAGAAAGCGGAAACAGTATGGGAGGAAGCACACACCAAGATCTCCCAAGCAGTTCGACGATTTTAAAAGTATGCCGATAGACGGCATGGGGAAAGCCCTCCGCTCCAGGTAGGCGATCGGGTATGGCTCTCGACACAGGATCTTCACCTCCATCTCCCTTGTCGTAAGCTAACCCCCAAATAAATAGGTCCCTTTGCTATCATTTCGCAAATGAATCCCGTGTCTTTTAAATTACAGCTTCCCCATCATTTTCGTATGAACCCTGTCTTTCATGTGTCTTTTCTCAGGCCAGTGATTCGGGGGCCATTAGACGAAGGTGTGGCACAACCTTCGCTCTCTGGGGCTGTGGAAATCGAGGGCTCCCCCGCGTTTAAAGTCAAGAAACTACTGGACTCCCGAAGGAGAGGAGGCTCCCTCCAATATTTAGTGGATTGGGAGGGGTATGGCCCGGCTATCCCATCAGGTCGGTGGGTCCCGACCCCCTTCGCTAGTGCGGAGAGCGAGCCCTCACCTCCCTCGGGAAGCCGGTCCTGAGGGGGGGGGTACTGTAACACCTGTGCCGCCTCAGTGCCGGGGGATAAGATCTGGCTCACCGGATTACTGAGCTGCCTCATTGTCTCCCCCTAGTGTGTCTGCGTGGGTATATGTTTCACTTTTGCACTTATTCAAGTTCACCTGTGTCTCCCTCATGTGTCTCTATTTAAACCAGCCGACCCCTCAGTTCCCCGTCAGTTCGCTGTGTGTTTTCTTGTTGTGTGTGGCCAGACAGGCCATAGTATTATCTCTCTTCTTCTCTCAGGAGTGACCGGGGCTGTAGAGTCGAGGCGGAGTGAGTTTCCGAAAGAGACTGTTATATTCCAAAGTCAAGTTCATGCGAGCTGCACTCGTAAACCCTGAGTTGGTATTCCGGCGTCAGCCAGAGGGGCTGATCTTCACCAAGTGCGTACTACAGCCGACTCTCTCGCCAGCAGCTCCAGCCCGGCACCTTTAAACTGTTGTTTTTGTTTTGCTTTGTTTGGTTTTGATATTTCAGTTCATAAATACAGAGAGTGCATGTTTAGCAGTGAACTGCGAAAGAAAAACAAGGAAAAATAAACACGCTTGAACCCTGCATCTGCGTCCGATCCTTACTAGAGAACCATGACATTTGTTGTCACTTCTGTATAAAAACGTAGACAGTTCCCAGCTAGCCAGCTAATTAGGTGTCTAATTTAGCTAGTTAGTTTTCTGTTAATTTAAGTTGTTAATTGATGTTGTATGTAGCACCTTGGTCCTGGAGGAAGGTTGTTTCATTTCACTGTGTACTGACTGAAGTGACAAATAAGGCCTACTTGACTTGGCGTCTGTTGAGGTGAGTTTGAAGAAAGGGACATTGATTTCATGCAGAAACTCTACAGCCAACTCAACAATTCCTGTTGAACATGGGGACATCGGATATATATATATCTTAACATGCTCAAAAACTCATGAAGCGTACGCACATTCACGTACGCACATGAAACTCACACAAACACATCTCACATACACGCACACACACACACACACACACACAAACATTACAAATGTTAACACTCATGCACACACACGCACACACACACTTATATCACAATGTTAACAGTCTCACACTCACACACACACACACACGTATACACAAACACACTCATACTCATGTATATCACACATCACAAAATCATAACACTCACCCACTCACATCTCTGTCTCACACACTAACAAGTCACATGTCTCATACACACATCATACACAAAATAACACACACATTCACATCTATGCATTTACTCGTCACACACAGACTGACACATCCACACATCACACACATCTCTCCCTCACTCTCACACACACTAAGCCTCACACACTAAGCCTCTTATACTCACACACTCATTCACATCTATGCATTTACTCGTCACACACAGACTGACACATCCACACATCACACACCTCTCTCCCTCACTCTCACACATATTAAGCCTCATACACTAAGCCTCTTATACTCACACACACACTCACACTCTCTCACACACACACACACACACACACACACACACACACACACACTCAACAAATATTTAGGGCCCAATCTGACATTAGCCCTGTATAGTGTGTGTGATGTGTGCACGTTGTGCGGTGCAATTGGGTGGCGATGGCTTTTTCGAGGTCTTGACACACTCAAATAACACACAGGTTGTGCGGTGCACCCGGGGTGGTGATGGCACAGGGTACTTGCGCCCATCATCGTTGCTTGAAATTATATTTATTACTATTATTATTATTACTATTATACTATTATTATTATTGTCGTTGTTGTTTGTAAGTGTGTTTCTTAGTAAAAAAAAAATGTATACAATAATATATTGATGCAATTGATTATTTCACTAATTCTGTGTGTGTTAAAAAAAAAAACAGTTATGGACCTGCAGTACCTTAGCCATGTGGATAATTTTCTTGGCAATCTCAATGTCTCCCTGATGATTCTGTCCGATCTCTGCGATGATGAAACTGGGGTTTGACCCCCTGAACTTTCTTCCTGGACAAAGTTCAAACTCAAGAGGCATCTTCTGATCAGTAATTAATCTGAGTGTTTTCTTGAAGATGAGGAAGATGAGGGGAGCTGCAGTACCCGAAAAGGCTTGCATGAAGGTCAGGTGCCAATTTATCCTGCTCACAGTGATCCTCCTCCTCCTCTTCTTCCTTCTCACCGTGTTTCAACCGCCATTGACACATCACTCATCCCGGTACAAACCTAAAGTCAACTGTGTCTCAAATCATCATCTGTGTAGTAAATAATTACATTCAATTATACAATTATTACAATTATTACATACAAACTCTCTATAGCTGTATCATGCTTGACATGTAAAATATAACATGCAATAAACACAACTTAGGATGATCAAGCAACAAACCAAGTAATTACATGTGAGCAGGGCTGGACTGCTAATCTGGTATTCCGGGGACTTTCCCGGTGTGCCTATGTGCTTTAAAAATTGAGTATTTCAAAATATTATTTCCTAAAATCAAGAAAAAATGAATTTACAATACAGAAAATACTGAGTATATAAATTGCCATGCAACTTTTATAAAGTTGGATATTTCTGTATTGTATTTGTGATTGATCTTGGGATATATTGTAACATAATATAATGTAATATAATGTATATGTTAAAAATATTGTAAGATTAGGGGAAAATAATTATAATTTTAATTCTAGTTAAAAACAATATTTGAAATTCTTTGACATGCATTTTATGATCTGGTGCCTGACTCGACCCATTCTGAGGTATTCTGAGCATCAATAATTAATCTCACAGCAAAGGACAGAATGCAGTTGTGTAACTCATCTTGATGGACAGGCGTGAATGTTTAGTAAAGCGCAGACGCTCAGCTCAGAAAAACTTTAGTTCCTGTCCTCACTTGTGTCATAGGAGCTCTTCTTTCAGCCCTTTTTTCTCTCTGTTAACGCCCTTTGCTATGTTATACTGGCACTATTCTGTACTGGGTGTCAATCCGATACTCCTTAGTGTATGCTGTTGCCCTTGACCTGGAGCTCTCCAGTCAGTCACCAGCTCTTTATATGGATTTTTAAAGCCCAAGCACTATGACATCTGCACGATGACCTTCCGTAATAAAAATGTTTCCAGTGATGGACATTATTAATGACTTAATGGTTTCCATCAGATTCCTGGAGGTTTCCATTAAATATTGAAGTATTAGTGTTAAATATCATCCTTACACCATCCAGTTATTTATATGGTACCATTAGTAATGCCACAGTGCATTAAGCTACCATTACAGAGCATCAGAAACACAAACAACCCTTACAAAAAGTAACTGCAGTTTTCAACTGTCAAGGGCATGAGCAGGAAATGCAATGTTTTGGACACATTTTATCTTCACATTAATATTGCAATACTACTGCAGTTAATGTAGTACTGTAGTTCTGCTGCAACTTTATACCGCAGTAACTGTACAGATTACATTATTGATATCCTTCAATAGATACTTGCTTTAGTGAAGGTCAATACAATACCGAAGTAAAGTTAATCTCAATCAAAGATGATTTTCTTTCATCCTGTATTAAAGATTGATTCCTAGAGAGCACAGCGCAGCTGTGGAATTTTTCAATTCCATGAATTGTGAAAAATTCCATGAATTGTGAAAAATTCATCCCTGTACAGAATCGGAAATCTATCTATGGAGACCAAACCTGTTGTTTGACATTTTAACATGGGGCTCTACTGAAAAATAATTACTCAAAAATAAATAAAATTAAATAATAATGTGCTCCTTCTGTGATTTCTACAGTTTTGCAATGTCAATCTCATATAGCTGTAAAAATCTACACTTTATAAAAGTAATAATAAGGATGTTCAGGACAGTAGTAAGACCAGCGATGATTTTACTGCTTAGAAACAGTGGCACTGAAGAAAAGACAGGAGGCAGAGCTGGAGATAGCAGAGATGAAGATGTTGAGGTTCTCTTTGGGAGTGACAAGGATGGACAGGATCAAGAATGAGTCCATCATAGGGGCAAAACATCTTAGATATTTAGATGTTCTAGATAAAGTCAGAGAGGCCAGATTGATGTTCAGAGGATTATATCGGTAGAAGGATGCTGAGGTTGGAACTGCCAGGCCGGAGGTCTAGAGAAAGACGAAGACTTCATGTCCTCTCTCACTGCATCCATAAAGAGAAGATTTATGGATGCAGTGAGAGAGGACATGAAGTTAGTTGGTTGTGAGAGAAGAGGATGCAGAAGATGGAGATGGATGATGACCTGCTGAGGCGAACCCTGAAAGGGAATAACCGAAAGACAAAGACTTTAAAAGATAAAAGTAATGATTACTTTGGTTCTACCTGACATATCAAAAAACCCAAATACACAGTTTGATGTCTGAGGCGTCCCCATGAACACACCAGGAAGGCTTCCATATAAGGACAATAACATCAATTAATGGCTCATCATTTTACTGTAAACATGTTAACTAGCTAGCACACCGTGTTTTATAAGGACACCGTGAAGCTTCAGTGATGTCACAAAATAAAGCCATCAATGACATTGACACTTACCTTTCATGTGCTAGTGAAGAAAACACTCTGAAGTCATTAATAGAGATCGAGAAAAAGTACATTCAGTTACACATCGTGATCATTTTGTGTGGCAATTTATTTGACGTCACACTGCAATAATAACAGATCGGGAGCCCGCAGTGATTTCCATCGCTAATTTACAGTGGTGTGCAAAAGTGTTTGCCCCCTTACTGACTTCTTATTTTTTTGTATGTTTATATTCAAACTAATTTAAATATTAGTAAAAGATAACATAAGTAAACAAATCATTTTTAAATGTTTTTAAATGAAGGTTTTTATTATTAAGGGAAAACAAAATCCAAAACTACATAGCCCTGTGTGAAAAAGTGTTTGCCCCCCACCCTGTTAAAGCATAACTCTGGTTTATCACAGCTGAATTTCTCTAGCCACACCCAGGCCTGATCACTGATTACTGATCTGAAACATTAAAGTGTGACAAACATGCAAACAAATAAGAAATCAGTAAGGGGGCAAACACTTTTTCACACCACTGTATAACTGTTTGCATATCAGGTAGAAGATTTAGCAGTTCCTGTATAATCCTACAGGTGAAACTATTGAAACTTTGGCATCCTTTGTGGTAGGAAAGATTTATTTCCCAAGTTTGTTTAGAATTGTAACAAAAACAAAAATATATGTATGATACAGAATCACAACATTAATGGGATAGTGATAATATCACAGCGGTGATCTTGGTGATTCCTATACCTAGTAATTACTTTTGGCACCTCTACCACAACTCCATGCTAGCATAATCTCTGACAACACTTGCATCACTCGTGGGCGTGGTCAGAGGTGTCAAAAGTTACAAAAAAAATAATTACAAAAAATCTTTACAGGAAACTGTAAAATAAGTATAACGCACGGATAATGTAGTGTAATATAATAATACCTACATCTACATCTAGGCATTTGGCAGACGCCCTTATCCAGTGCGACTTACATAAATTTTTTTTTTTTTTTATCTCATTACATCTGAGGGTTAAGGGCCTTGCTTAAGGGCCCAACAGTGGCAACTTGGTGGTTGTGAGGTTTGAACCTAGGATCTTCTGAACCGTAGTCCAATGCCTTAACCACTGAGCTCCCCTGCCTACAAATCATAATACCTCACTTTATACTATTTATATTAAATTATTCTGCACTGTGAAAATACACTTCTGGCTGGATGTTAACTGTATTTCGTTGCCTTGTACCTACATGGGCAGTGACAAATCTAATCTGATAAAGAGACAGAACAATGCAGGAAAATACTTTGCCTTTTATTTCCTTTTTAACTCTTTTTTTAACAAATATGTCGAACGTTACACTCAGGACAACACAAAAGTCAGGTTTTTCATTAACAAGTGTTTACATCTTCATTCTCTCTTTACAGATCTGTGTACAAAAACAATAAGTTACAGTCGCTTTTAAATCAGTTACGCTAAACTATACAACACCGTCTCCACGCTCAACCAATAAATAATCTCACTATAAAAATGACCACAAGGGGGCGGAGGGGGGGGGTATGGGGGCAAAAATGGACCAGGAGCTGACCGACACCCCGGACTGACCGATGGTGTTGATGGAAATGG